>OY856409.1:376384057-376676557 GCA_963693085.1 Alisma plantago-aquatica | reverse complement strand
AAAATTCAAGCTTCATGAAAAGTCGTGAGAAGAATTTTTTTATCATTAACAAAATATTTTTCATCACAAACAGTATGCCATACAACTTTCTCTTTTTTGCTTGAAACTTTTTGTATAAAGTTGAACCATAAAAAAAACTTTCCCTAGTTTATTCAGGTGACACCAGAGGACCTTTTATAGGAGAAATTGAAGAGAAAATTTGAACCTTCTATAAGGAAAAAGCTCTTCTATTTCAAAGAAACTTTTGGTATAACATGAACTTTGCTATTATATTTGAGGATATCAGGATACATATTTTTATTTATATCTTTGCTTGTTTGCGTCCTTTTGCATTAGTTATGTCATGATGTCGTGCAAGAATTTTGATAACAAGCTAGAACTCCACCTCGATGCTGAATCTTTCCAACACACCCTCTCTTCCTTAGGTCATCAGGTTCACATTTTATCCAACAATGTGGCCTAGTACCAGGAAATACGTTCCATCCACCAGACCAACGCTTTACAAGCCACCTAAACTGCCACATAATGCGGGTGTGAGATGTCCCCCAACATGGGATATGGTCAGAACACTCAACTTTGCACCACCACCCAATATCGCTGGACCCCAATTACACCTGAAGAACATTGATCCTTTTCTCGACGTGGGCATACAGGCGCTCTGATCTGCCTCACACGGTGGTTCCCAATTTTCCGATAGCCTCAGACTGCCACCTTAGCTCATCAACCCCCACATGGTGCTCCTCCACGCCCTATTGCTGGCCAGTATGAGCAAATATGGGGTATAAGATGAATAAAAATTGAATGTAGCCCATCCGAAAAGGATATTTTGGTGTTTGGTCTATTTAGCAAGCTAATAGGTGTGATATTGTGGTTTGAAACAACAATCATAGCTTTGCTAATCATATGATTGAAATCTTATTTAACTGCTGGAAGTTTTTCTATGCTAATCATCTTTTATCTTGTCAGGTGTTTCTATTTGGCAAAATCTTACAGCTTAGCTGGAAAGAGAGCAGAGGCATATGCTTTATATAAGCATGCGCGTAGTTTGGTTGAAAATGCTATGCAACAAGTGTCAAAAACTGCTGACAAGGTAAAGATCTTGGAAGTTTATGTAGCCTTAAATCATTAGCTCATTGGTTTTTCATATTAGCTAAACACAATAGATTGCATTTAGAATAACTCTTCCTTGTAATTGAGGAGTTGCAGCTTCACAGGTAAGTTTAGCTAATTTACTTAGTCTTTATCATGTTGATAAGAGTCATGCATGCACCAACAAAGAGAGGGGATGCAAACACTACTAAACATGGATTTCACGGTGTTACTCGAAAATCATATTGTGAACATGACTGGTTTACTCGCTCAAGGATATGATTAGCAGTGAAGCATGTTGCTGCATGATGTTGCTTGTATATCTAGTTTATGTGCATGTATTGTTCTTGTAACTTGGTAACATGCTCTGCTGTTCTAACTGTTGTTTGTCATATCTATTAGGCACTCTCAAATGATTTGAAGGTCCTGGTAGATAACTGCAGGTCACAGTGTTGCATTGAACATGCCATGGGAATAATGGAGGAGGAAAATGCGCCAGAAAAGTTATCCAAAGGAGTGTCTTCCATATCTCTTTCTGGTGCAGAAAAGAAGGTACTTTGGCAATATAAATGATCTACCAGACCATTTATTTTGATTTAATTGCAATTATCTGGATTTGGATTTAATTTCATTTCAATGATGAATCGATCCAGTAGTTCTGTATATTCATGTGCACTGAATGATTCACATGACTATCATCCAGCTGTAAAAGAATTGACAAATTTATGATCAATAGCCAATAAGCTGAGAAATGCTCATGCTCAGTTGCTTTGAGAAGCTTCTAGGATGGGCATCATGCCATCATCAAATGTCACTGTTTTCATCCAACCAAACTTGTCTAGGCGGCAAGACGACACAGCGTTCCAGCTGAGCACCTTGCGAGTCGTGACTCGTGACTAAGTGTCGCCTAGGCGGCTTTACAGAAGTTAAAATATTAGTACATTTAACCTGTAGGTATGCATATATTTAACGATTTTCAGAAACTTTTCTATCTTCATATACATTTTTTTTCACAACTATATGTGTAAGTACATAAAATTATGGTTAACTCAATGACATACATATGTATTTTGGTAAGAGAGCATTAAAAATTATATTTTCTGAAAAGTTTACTTTTCATTGCCAAAACAAGAAGGTAATTCTAAATAATGTAAGAGATCGAGATTTAGTATATAAATAAATACTAAACTATTGGAAAGTATGGACTATGTTTTATAATATAACCTTTAAACAAAAACTGAATTAAAGGCAAAATATGAAAAACTAGGAAATTTGTATTAATTGAAATAATTATAATAAAAATTTGGCACATAACAATCACAAGAATGTATGTTTTGAACACTAGGACACAGAAATAGACTTTTAAAAATCATTAATATGCAAAAAAATGCGCAAAAATAACATACAATGGCAAATTAAGCAACATGCACCCCCTTGGGGCGTCTTGCCGCCTTGGCGGCCGCCTAGGCACGCCTAGGCGAGCACCTTAACAAGTATGCATCCGACCTTGTAGTATTGTCCTTTTATGTAAGGAAGATACCTTCAATAAGTAAGTTTTGTCTATACATAGGTAGCTTGTAAACCCAACTACCTGTTTAATTAAATCCTTCTACTCTTCAATGCTTTGGTGACTTGATCCTTTTATACTTCCTACGGATAAATAATAGCTTTGACATGTGCTATTATCACAGCAATTTAAACTATATACTGAATAACATCTTTGCCTTTTAGTACTGGCATATAGGAACTCTTTTTACTATACTTCATGCAACAATGCTGGGGCCTGAACCATTTTTTTTGGCATGATCAGCCATCTCAGGAATAAGATAGGATAACATGCAGTGTGTTAACTTAGGAGTTGAGGAGGATAGCCGGATTGGTGTCCATTTTGCAGGGAGAATGTGCAATTCTACTGCTAGATAATCAATACTAGTTTCTTCAAATATGTTATGCAGGTGTTCTTGTTGAATTTGTATATCCTTGATATGCAAAGCCCCCACATATACACATCATTGCCATCGTCATCATATCATCACGATTGTAATCGTCTAAGCCTCAATGCCATCCATGTCGGAATTTGTTATCTGAATCTTTTTTTGCCATCGCGATTTTGTGACATTCTCATTGAGATGTATTTAAGCAAGTTACTTATTTGCTCTCTTCAATTTCTTTGGGTCTATCTCTACTCTATTAAGCACTACCTGACTCAAACTACTGCATTTGCAAACCTATCTTCTACACACCCAAGCCATCTTACATAACTCTTCTTGTTTGTCCTTAATAGTCAACACATGGCACTGTAGGAATTATTGAGTGATTTCTATTCTGCTCTTTCTTAATCTTCCCACAGATCCTTCATAAATGTAATTCCCATCACACTTGAGCACGTAGTTTCTTCACGACCCAACATCCACTATCTTACAAAGCTGCTACACGTTGTATGGCAAAAAAAAAACACTGCTACTTGTTGATTTCTATAAAACTTACTTTGCAAACTACATAAGTTTTTATGGTCACATAATTTTGGTAGCACTATTTCATCCTTCTTATTGCGGTGTGCAAGGCAACAATATTCAAAACCTAGAGCACAACAACAAACGTGTTGCGTTAAATGTTTAAAAATTCACAAACACGCCCATCCACAGTCACGTGTGCACACGCCCATCCACACCCACACTAAATATCTAAACACTATTAAAGGAAAGTAAATCATGACCGGTGTTTTAAAATTTTCCCCGAGTGGCCAAGGGGCTTGGGCGCTTAATTAAGCCCATAAGCGGCTAGACGGAAATAAGAAAAGCGACTGCCTTTGGCCTGCTCAACCCGCGTAATTACCTGCTCAACCCACGTAATTTCCTGCTTAGAGCCGCTTTTTGTTTGGGTGTTCAAAGTCAGACCCATTCTGGGGCTCACCTACTGCCTGTTGACAATGGGTAAAAAACACATACCCCGTTGTGTTATTTGTATGTTTCTTTCCCATTTTCTCCAGCAGTTCATATGGTGGCTGTACGTTGATTCTTTTTTTGCTTCTTTCTAGTCACGTAATGTTTAGGATGCTATGTAATGTATTTTCCTACACTTTTCTACTACCTATGTACGTATATAATATGACTATATGGACATGAAATATTGTAATTCTACTCGTTCTCACTACTAAAAATATATGAAAACATATTGCTGTACGCTTGTATGATACATTATATATTATATTATGTAATACGTTGTGTTGTACATTATTGTATGATATATTCTACAATACATTAATACATTGTATACCTACTGTATTGGTAGTTTATATTGTAGTTCTGTACCTTATACAATACTTCATATATCTTCTACTGTTTACTGTATGTTGTATAGTAAACTTAACTACTTACTAGTACTATATTATTATATATTTAACCAGTAACATGAACAAAACACATTGTAAAGGTGTATACTTGGATTGCTTACATATATATCTTAATAAATTATATATATATTAATATATCTGTATGTATGTATGTTGAATTATTGAATTTATGAACTCTTTATTGCCGTTACTTAGTATTAATTCAAGGGAACACATACACGTAACTATGTAAAACATTCACAAATTGTGATATATGTAAGTATGTGCATACAACTTCAAAATATTTAAAACACTAAGCATATGCTCCTAGAGAAACTCCAGAGCTATGTTTGAGAACTATATAAAAGTACAAAAAGAAAAGTATGTGTGCATAGCCCACAACTTCAACACTCAATGACTGGAGTGTGGTCAAACAACATTTGAGACCGTTGACAACCTTGTTCTGAACACCAGAACAATGTTTGAGAACAAAAGTGTACTAGAGAAACTCACACCCTTGGCGTGTCAGACAAAGGAATTCAAGAAACGAAGGGCCTGATGGTCAGACCATAGAATGAACCCTTGACGTAGAAGATAGTGTCGCCAATGACACATAGATTGCACAACAACATAGACTTCTTTATCATAAGTGGAGTGTTTATGCTTCGCGTCATTGAGTTTCTGACTGAAAAATGCAAACGGGTGGGCTTCTTGGCTTAGAGCGCCAACAATGACAATATCTGAAGCATCCCATGAAACCTCAAACAAGATTGACATATTGGGAAGGCGAAGAACAAGGGCTTCCATCAATCTTGTCTTGACGACCTTTAAAGCTCATGTGACGGATGGCGTCCACCTAACTTATCACATAACCTCAAAAAAAGCAACAATAAAAATGTCCGACCTGTGAAAGCTACAGAACTCAAAAAATGGTAGTGGGCGTGAGCCAATCAGTGTTGGCTTTGAATTTGGTAAGGTCAACCTCAATACCGGTAGCGGATACAAATAGCCAAGGAAAATGACTTATGTTAAAGAAAAAACACTTCTTTCAGATTGACATATATTTTCTCAGGGCGAAGCGTTTCGAAGGTGATTCGAAGATGAGCCAGGTGCTCATCCTTGGTCTTATTAATAATTAAAATATAGTCAAAATAGACCACATACAATTTACCAATGGATGGCCTCAACACATGTTTCATGATTCTCATGAAGCTACTGGGTGCGTTGGACAGGCCAACAGGCATGACCAGCCATTCATATAATCCATCGGGGGCTTTCAAGATAGTCTTCCATTCATGAGACTTTTGACACGGATCTGGTGGTAATTGTTACAAAGGTCGATCTTGAAAAATAGCAAGATCCCATTAAAAATCAAGCACGCCGTCAAGGTGTGGGATAGGAAATCAATATTTGGTAGTGATCTTATTGTCGGTCGACAACCTAGACACATTCTCCAACTATCACTAATGGGGGACCTAATCGTTAAAATCTATATTAATTTAATAATGTAACGAAAAGAAAAATATAATTCATTCAACAATTTCAATCAAGTCTGCCTTGTATAGAGGCTTACAAAGCATATATATAGGCATTTGAACCCAACTAATTAGACAAGTAGCCAATGTGGGGCTAAATCACATGCTTTACAAAACGAAATTGGAAAAATATTGACTAATACCTATACTACATGGAAACAAATAAAACATGATGCATGCTACTCAAATGACCATGCCAAAGGGTAAATTGTCTTGTATCAATTCTTCCCTGCTTCAAAAAACTCAGTTCGGACGAGTGAAAACAACAATATTTAGCATGCTGACAGTGAGTGACATAACATCATACCAACGAACAAGGTAGTGGCGTAAGAGATCAGGAAAAAACACCATCCAAAAGTAGGTATTCTGATGTTTGAGGAGATAGCTCACACATAGTATCTGGAGATTGTGGAGGGGGCCTGGAAAGAATGAGGTCAATACAACTTCAGTGTCATTCATGCTACTCATTTTGAAATCTCAAATTATCTGGAAAACATCCTTAGATGCACAACCCAAAGGGCTAAGTACACTGTTGGCTTGGGATTGAAGATAGCTCATGTACCACTCGACAACTCTCCGAACAAGGACATTGAAACTAGATATCCAATCTTCATGTGTAGCCCATGTTTGCTTCTCATCAAAGCATGTGTGTGAGTTATCATCACCCAAATTATCACAACAAAATAATATTATAAATTGGTGGTTCTGTACTACAAGTGATCCGTGCAGTATCAACCTTGTCAACAAGTAGTTGAGAATCAGAGTTAGCCAAAGGGGTGTCAATATTTTGGTCCGACGGTTGAATTTCCCTATAAAAGTTGACCACAGAGGTATCCATATGAACTGTCATTGCATGCCATCTTTTTGGGTCGGTGTAGAGAGAACCTTTGCTTGTATTTCACTATGATATGAAATTGTAGCTTTGATAGAATACTCGCACATTTTGTAGACACCCTTGGTGTCTTATGCAGGTCTTGCTTCATATCAATATTTGCAAATGACAATTCCTCAACAAAAGGAGAATATATAGAACGAGGTTGCAAAATATCCGACTGTGGAGTTGTAACTTAAGCCACGAGTATCTGAAGCTGCAAAATGTTAGGCTCTTGAGTTGTAATTGAAGCCACGGGCATCTGAAGCTGCAAAAGATTAGGCTCTAGAGTTTTAGTTGAAGCCATGGACATTTGAATCTTGGTATCCATAGCCAGAGGACATGTTAGAGAAAGAATGACAAAGGGCCCCCCTCTGGGGAGGTAAGCAGAGCGTATGCCCCCCAGAGGGGGGCCTTACGGGGAAGCAACTGCCACGTTGCTCGGAGGGTTCGGGTGGGGGGCGTAGCCCTCCTGTGGTACAATATATGTCTGTCTATATGTGCAAAGGTAGATACAATACTTTGAAGATGTCAGAGAAGATACAAGAAGAGGAGATTGTACTTCAACATCATATAAAGCTCCATGACATCTTAGGTAGTGGAGATAATCATTGAGGTAATTTTTTGAATATTTATTGCAACTTGCAGTGGAAGCAAGATGTCGAGAACGTAAACATATTATGTTGATGGTACTGCGGTTCAACGTCACCTTGAGAATAATGCCTACTAAAACCAAGTGTGGATACAAGTCTCATCTGGAGAGGGGGACATGGGCATAAAGAGATGAATATTGGAAACTGACCTAGCAAGGACTGCCTTCACATGAAACCCAACCTGCAAAAAAAAAAGAATGGAGAAGGGGGTAGAGATGGATGGTTGAGCGAAGGTGGGCTTTGGGTGGTTTTTGCTAGGAGTGGGGTAACAGGTGGTGACTACCCCTGTGGTTAGCAGTGGGTGACTAGATTGTCGGACATGCTTGTTACTAATGGATGCATATAATTAAATTTCCGATTTCGATGTCGTGTCCAATGGCCTAGAAATAGATTTTTTTTGAAATTTCTGCCAAAAGTTTGATATTTACGACCCTATTGATTTCGACGACTAAATAAGCGAATTAAATCATGAAGATTTACTAGGAAAATTGAAATGCCAAGATTTACTCAAATATGCAATAATATTTCATATTGAATATGTGGGGAGGGTCTCCCACATTTGTAAGTGAAGGAAACTGAACAATTTCGGTAGAATTTCGATGGCAAAATGAAGGAATTACTTATGAAATTTTACAAACACAATGTTTAGACATAAACACACTAGACTATATAATACATGTATATGTTTAGAGGTCAAGGTGGGATACATGTCTTGATGAGTGAGTGCCGAAATGAACAAAAATTTAAAGTCTGCCAGGCAATTAGACTATTAAAAGCTTCAAGTTACAGCTTAGAATTCAAAGCTTACAGTTAGAAGTTCCAAAGTTACCAACTACAACTTGTATAAGTCTAGTGTTAACATTTAACTAGGTTACATGGGACATTTATACATAAATCCAAGAAAGAAATTTGTTATTTTGGAATATTTCTCCATATTTCTATAGAAGAGTGTAGAAATTGATGAAGGTAATGTATAAATGGTCTAGGGATAGAGGAAACATACCTTAGAATTAAGAAAGATAGCCTTTAGAAGCAAGAGATTAAAAAAATTGTGAAAATACCCAAGATGTAGTATTATCAGCCTTGGGAACAAATTTCTCGAAATTTAATGTGTTTCTGTACAATTTTGCAAAATTACGTCCCAAACTGGGCTTTTTGCTGTGGAATTTCATCATTTTTGTCGAAATTTCACACCTAGGGTCGAAATTTTCACGAAATTACAACCCATTCCCTACATTTATGTGTTTCGCATGTCCGATCGTAGGTTTCGATGTCCGATTGCAAAAAAAAAGAAATTACACGCGTAATTTCACAATTTTGATCGGAATTTTGTTCCATGAATGGAGGGGAGAGGTTGGTTTCGGGGTGTCTGGTTTGTAGTCGGTTTGTGGTTGCTGCTCAAGGAGTTCTTGTAGATGGTAGTGGGCGATGGAGGATCAGGCAGTTAGTCTGTTGGGTGATGGTGCTGCAACAGACAGGGGAGGCGCTTAAGAAAGGAGCAAGTGTCATGACATGAAATTTTGGTGGATTTTAACAGTTGGTGGTTGCAGCGGGGAGGAGGTTGGCTACGACGGAGGGCGGTGATCTGTGTTGGAGCCTTGCACCCCTTGCTGCTGGATGGGGGAACAGGGCGACGACTAGGAAGGAGGGATGAAAGTAGAAAAGGCTGTGGGAAGGGGATGTTGTCGGTGGAGATGTGCGAGGAGAGTGTAGGAGAGTGGCAGAATGAGGGATGGGCAACTAGGGTGTCGAAGGCCTTGTTGGGTCAAATCCCAGTGGGCGACTTGTGGGTGAGGTTGACATGGGTCTGTGTTGGCTGGACGGATGGGTTGGGGGGTTTTGCGGGAGTGGGGAAAGGGAGGGTGCAAAGAGAGGGTAGGCCCAACATTGGTAGACATGGGCGTGGGACGGAGAGCTAGAAAGCAGGAGGTGGGTTTGAGGGTGTTGGGTTTAAGGGATGTGGATTGCCGATGTACATGAATTAGTACTCGTAGCAGCATGTTTGGTCTGTTAGTCTAGAGGAGGCGGAGCACGAGGAGGGCTTTCCATAGAGTCGTCCGGCCTAGCAAACAAAGAAGACCGCAAGGGCCAAGGAGTAGTTGTCACATAGGGGAAGCAAGACCCGACCCCAACAAGTTAGAGTTGGTCTCTAATACCACTTAACGAGGGACCTAATAAATTGAATCTAAACTTATCTAAAATAACTAATCAAAAGAAATATAATCTATATGAGAGATTTCAATCATCACATCCGCCTTTTATAAAAGCTTACAAAACCTATATATAGGCGTTTTAACCCAACTAACTAGACATGCATCTAATGTGGGACTAAACCATAGGCTTTACAAAAGCAAACTCAAACAATATCGTATAACACCTAAATCTTACAGAAACTAATAAAACATGATAAATGCTACTCAAATGACTACGTCAAAGGTTATGATAGTCCTACATTAACCATCCTTCTTGGGGGCAAGGAGAGAAGGAACCACACAGAATTTTGTTCTCACGGATAGAACCTTTGAGGACATTAACCTGGTGTTTCAATTCAGCATGCTTATTCGGGTTCACATAGTAGTGAATCTGTTAGTGAGCGATGACCCTGAAATAAAATCAGTCCAGTGCAGAATATCAAGCAAAGGTGGATCATCAGGGAGGTCAATGGGTGTCATTTCCTTGAACTCATCGAAAAGGGAGACAAATTCTGATAGCAGGGCCTGGAAATTAGCCATATGAGCGACTTCTTTGATGTATAACATATACATGCATTTGGATTTTCGACGAACCTCTTCCAGCTCTCTATGGGTGACAAGGTGTAGAGATTGTTGGATCCAGGCATGTAAACGGATCGAATTCAAATCAAATACATACAAATCCGATATCCGAATCCAAATTTTATACTTCGATCCGATATCCGATCTGATATTCGACAGATTACAAAATAGTTGCCAGAATTTGAATTCGAATCTCAATTTCGAATTCGGATAATATTCGTATACGAGTCCGGAAACTTAATTATATTGTTGCAGTTTAATTCTTGAGATCACATCCTTTACTCTTCCATCCATCTTTACGGTACACATAGTACCAAATTGTAACACTACATATCAATCATATACAATGTGAACACGCATCATTGCCTGATAAAAAGAAGATAAAAATTTATTGCGTGGTTAATAATTACATGGGGTTTATCATATATGGGAAAAGAAATGCAAACAAGATAAATGGAGTATAGTCTTTAATGAGTACATCAATTTGTAATTCAAGGACACGAGAATTTTTTTTGCTCTAATGAAAGGATAAGAAGGTCTGTCGTCTTGCACTTCGGAATTTTGTTTAGAAGGAGCACGTACTGGTCGAAAAGTTTTCATCGCCTGCACCCTCCAGTTCAGTTATCAGACAAGATTTGTCCTTTAGATCTCCACATATTTTCACATCCAGTTGAAAAATTTAAAAATGGTTCAAACATACATCAGGTATCGTAATCAGATCTAAGAACCAGGTCGAATATCCTATATATATAGAGATCCAACTCTCATGAGTACAGCCTATAGCAGATATAGGCCAGACAACAGATTTTTAGTCAGTGGACCAAATGCAAGTTCTAGATAAATAAAATTATAGGTATAAATACAATATGCCATGGTAGATATAATAAATTGGAAATAGAAAAGTGTAGATGCCTCTAGCCACTAAATCTCGACCAAGATATTCTACATTTTAGATAAAGATCCACGTTTTTGAAAGGCATAAGAAGTTGGAACACTGTCTGTGAAGTTCAAACGAGATTAGTTAAAAAGGTAGACGTGCTAAATAGGACAAAAAATCTCCAAACGCATATGAACTGCCGCCATTGTTTTTCTCTAGTAACAAAAAGATTAGATCTTTATTGCTCTTGTGTGGTGATTTTGCCAAATAAAAAAGGAAGCTACAGACATGGGGTTGAGTAGAGGGGAAAGAATCGAAGGACATGAAGAAACAAACATGCAAGCATATCGCGCAAGGAAGAGTTGAGGAGCAAATATTTGGATCACATACCTTCATGTGTGCTTCATCGCAGTTGCACGCCTCACGTTTCGCTCGAAGGTATTCTTGCGAAATGACGAATATGGTCTAGTTGTCTTCCTCTGATCTAGGCATGATGTGCGTAATCACGCCGAACATCGACAATATCCACATGAACACGGACGTATGACTTCGACATCACATGGGCTACTCATGCATAAGCAAGCAGCTCAGACCTGAAGCTAGGCATCTGGAAGAAGGCTGATCGGTTGCTAGGGTTTGGAAATAGGAACAATGAGATGGGAAAGACGAATTGGAAAGGGGTGTAGAGAGTGGGTCCTGGGAGAGGGGGAAAAGGTGTCTGCGGTAGATGTACTTGAAAGAGAAGAAATAAATCAAGCTTTATTAATCACATGTCGCACCATCAGTGAACGTATTTGAAACGCCTCACTCCACTGCTACAACACATGTAATATCATTAGATTCAGATTTTATCGGAGCGGATAGTATTATATCCGAACTTGATCTGAAAATTTTCGGATATAATATTTGATATCCAAATATGACTAAATAGATGTTGAATGCATATTTTTTTCTTAATTTTCAGAGTCGAATGCGAATTGAATATGCGAATTTCAAATATCCATTTACAGGTCTAGTTGGATCTTTGCGTTGTGGGGGTTGCTGGCAAATCGTTTTGAGGGGAGAGATGATACGTGGGGCCAGTGATACATGTTTGCCTTTGTGCTTGAAAGTGTCAACATTGGCATGTTCCTCATTGCAGGCATCCAAGTCATAGATCTAGGGACTATTGAGGACGACGTGACCAACTTCCATAGACAGACACATCATACTAGTTGTGGTATGAATAAGCACCTAGGAGTAATGGGCACAAGGTAACGTTGGGTGATGGGAAGACTAATCTGATTCACCCAACATACATTTTGTAATTAAGGGTGGGGCTCACGACGCAATTCCATGCACTTCAAACCATGGGGCTAGATGATGTTTTGAGATCAACCATCAATGAGGAGCTTCTAGCTATTACTAACATGCTTGAAGAAGGTTTGGAAAGGAGTGGTGCGTTTCCAGTCATCCCCATAAAAGAAGCAACTAGAACACATATGACTTGAAGATGTGACACGTCATAATCTTAAGTTTAATCAATGTCATCTGAAGGTTTGAAGGTAGGGAACATCCTCATACTAGATGTCATTCTCAAGGTGGTATCAAAAGAATCAAAGGACATGAATAGAGTACATCGGGGACAATGAGCAACTAGATGACTCATACTGTGGTAGTGAAAGCATTCACGACCTCGTAGAGGAGGACGGGATGAGGTGGTCATTACTTCCTTTTAGTGGAGGAAGGGGTTGAAGAGCTCTACTGAGGGGTAGAGGTAGAGGATAGACAAAATAAGATGGGGTAGTGATGGAGCAACTTTATTGCCCAAAATGAGAAAAGTTAGGACCACGAAAAGCATGCTGTAGGTAACTTTTTACCTTTTGGGCACGATGAAATGCGTCGTCCCCATTGTTGTACTGGTGTAATTCCATTTCACATTTAATATCAGGGTGCAAATGGTGTAGAAACTGAGCGACCAATCGCCAATCAGAATCACTATGGACACAACAATTGTTAGCCACCTCAAACCGTTCCATGTACTCTTGAAGAGATGATGATCCTTGGCGAAGGGTCATCTAGTAAGAAGTTGTCTTTGGTATTGAGAGGGTACATAACGATCGTATAGCTTAGTCTTTAACTTATCCCAAAAAAGGATGGGAGGTTGACCATTACACATGTCGCGTCGGACACCTTGCCAGTTAGCGTTCGACAAACTCTTCTAGTTTCATCTTAGCAAATCTAATCCGTTTGACATATGTGATGCTATTCCAATTGAAATAGTCTTCCAAACTAGCTATTCAATTGAGAAAAGCTTTGGGATCAAGTTTATCATCAAAAGTTGGGGTAAATATCTTAACTCGTTGGGTGATATCGTGACGAGGCGATAGATAATCTTCCAGGTGGTACTGACCATAAGGTTGTGGAGAAAAGCAAGTCCACCAGGGGAGCATGACAAAATCACGACCATGGGATGGTGATGGGTCTAGGAGCCACGGGGGTTTGAGGCGGAGCCATATGTGCTACTGCTCGTGCTGAGATGGGTCATGGGTTGCTGGAAAGAATTGTAGGGCACGGGGAGCGGGTGGAGGGGGATATGGTGGTGGTGGGTAGGGGTGGGGTTCGTCGTAGCGATGCAGGAAATAAGGGCCATGTTTTGCAAATGGGTCAATGGTGCCGAAGTCATGGTACTCATGGGCCTGTCAGGGTGGTGGAGCACATATTTGTAGGAAGTAGGATTAGTGGGAGTTTGTGGTGCATGCAGAGGCATGCCATACCTCATGTAAGGCACTGAGGATTGACTGACAGAGAGGGTATTTGTCTGGCGAATGGCGCAAAACTCATTCATGATGGAGTTAATAACTTGACCAAGTGCGTCGAGGGTAGACAAAGGTTGTGAAGCTCCGGGGATGCCATTTGGATTGTGTTCCAAAATTGGGTTGTCAAATCTATTGCTGGACACTGTGATTGCACAACTAGATAAGAGAAAAATGATGCACTTCTATGAAAATTTTGTTATGCAAAAGTACAACTTAATATTCCAAAGAAATCAAAGCGGATAGAAAAATGAGAGTGAAGTGACACTCAAGAACATCGAAAACCTCAACAAGATGTGACTGGGTAATTTTTGCGATAGAGGAACAAACACACAAATCTATGGACCTATTGCAAGTGTGACTAAATCTACAATAAATTAAGCAAAAATCTTACTCAAAATGAAGTTGATTCGATTGCCTCTTTGCTTCTGATGTGTTTGAAGGTGATGTCTCATGTGAATGTTTGATGCATACCCCGTCCCTCCCTCAGTTGACTGGGCTCCCCTGCTTGGGGGAGTCTGGCGTAGTGAAGGCTGTGGTTGTGGTGACTGCAGCGGCTTGCGGCGGCAATGAAGGCTGGTGGCGGTGGTGGCTGTTGTTGGCAGCAACAATGAGGGTGGCGATTTTTATTGGCGGTGGCTGGCAACTGCGGCGGTTGGCACCATGTGGCGATGGTCGGCGGCAGGCAGCTAGGTATGATAGGGGAGGTTGGCAACTAGGTATGACGGGAGGCTAGCGGATGGGGGGCAGAGGGCAAGAGCAAAAAGCCAAACAAAGTTAGGGTTAGGCTCTGATACCAACTATATCAATCCTATTGAACAAATAATAAAACATACAAAAAGCTACAGGTAATAATTCTTATTCTTCAAATGTGTTTAAACAACGCAATAGAGCCTTTATACAGGCTCCCAAAATGAAGATTAGACGGCCTGTAGTCAATGTGGGACTATACCACTTGATTTTACAACAGCCCAATAAAAGTGGGAAAAAAATAATAAAATAAAACCAGCTAATAAAGCCTAAATAACGGCATGGTGGCGTCTGCACCTCTAAATGCCTAGAAGTGGAGCCTGTCCTACATCACGATTAGATTGGATTGTGCTGGGTATGGGTTAATCGGAAATACTCTTTATCCCTAAATGTGTGTTTGCATGGGCAAACACCCACAATATAGCCGGACCTAGGTTAGAATCATTCCAGATTTCTAGTAAAGCACGAACATGGCTCACTCGTTTTTCATGTTAAATCAATAGCAAAATTCAACTTCCAATATTCACCTTTTGTGTAATTTATAAACTAAAATTCACCTCTAAATACAGTTAGGTCATCTTTCTAACATGTTTAAAAAAATACAAACTGACTTTGCAGAAAGTCCCAGATATTGATTTTGTGACATATTGACGCAAGGGTCATTTGTCTAAGTGAGCTAAAGGTTTTGGTGTGCCTAGTCTACCGATACAGATGAACACTATCTATTTAGTCTTTTAATATTTTTTTTCTTCTGAAAATAAACATATGGAGAAGTGGTTCTATTCTATTTCAAATGTTATGTTAATCGTTTTTTAGTCTGAAATATCATACGATTGGATCTTCACACACCAAATTGATACAGCAAGACATGATTTGCTTCCTACTAATCGATTAGAATCTCAAAACAGAATTTTGAAAAGTTTTCTATGCTATTGACAATGTAATGACTAGAATGGTAAACTTTAAATTCTTATAGTTGGGCCATCAAAGTAAAAGTTACCAGACAATTATATAAAGAGAAATGATATGTGAGACCAAAAATGGGACCAGATTCGGGACCCTTTTTGTCCCTATATATCCATATGAACAAAATAGAGGAAGTATTTTACTTCCCTCCATTTTGTTGTTATGCATGCATATGGACAAAAAGGGTCTCAAATTTGGTCCCATTTCTAGTCCCTATAGCAAATCTCTTATATGAATGCCTCTCATGCATTCCGCAAGCTAGGGTTCTCATTGGATCACCTCCACTATCTGTATATAAGTAATGTGTGCACACAACACACATGTATATGTAGGCGGCTATATGTATGTTGTAGCAACTCATTTTGCTGCTGACAATTCTAACAGATATTCTTTGCCCCTTTTGCAGCCTGAAAAATATCTTATGGAGAATCTTGATGCCTACGAGTCAGCTATCGGAGATCCAACCTCCAAGGGAGTCCCACATATCACTCCGTTTCCCCCTCCATTCCAGTCAGTTGCTTGCAACCCAATTGTGCTGGATTTAGCGTACAACTTGATCGATTTTCCGTCGCTCGAAAGCAGGATGAAGAAAGACAAGAAGGGCCTATTCAGCTTTTGGCGATGACATCCATGTATACCTGTTTTGTAACAATGGGAATGAAAACAAAGAAATTTTACACCCAACACTTTGTGTCCATTTTTGATTATTCAAAAGTTTCATTTCTATTTGTTTTAATGCATGATAGATCATTGTTTTTCCCTTCCTAGAAATGGTGAGATTTGGGTTTAGCATGGTGAACGGTAGGTAGGTGATTAGTCTTCACTATTCATGACAAGAGTACAACCCGAGAACTTTGTTAGGTTTTGTTGTACCAGTACGGCAGAACTATTTTGAATGACAGCTATATGTAATTGCTTCTTAGTTTAATTTCGGTATTTGTGGATCATTTGCGACTATTTTGTTAAGCTAATGCCTTACTTAAATACCTTATAAAACTGGGGTTATTTGTGATTTTTTAAGCTGTACTGTCGCATGCTACTCAGTTCTGGGCTGTTTCTGAAAGTATATTGCGCCTACATATTTTTTTTGGTTGAAAACCCAACAGCTTAGTGAAAAATGTCTTGTTGCCTTGGTCCTGACGGCACCAAAGACACCATCAATTGTCAATTTCCCCATGCAGAAGCCCCACCTTCACAGGAAACAGCCGCTCCTGCTCTTGTACCAAATACCACCAGGCCAGAAGCGGACTGGACTAGGACTACAGTGCCACAGTGGACAGGGTGCAGTGTGCTTCTCTGTTCTGGTTTTTTTACTGGACATGGATCATGCTGCTTGCTCGCCCACTCAAAATCTGGACCACAGTCAAATTAAAAAAAAAAACTGGATCACAATCGTAAAAAGGAAAAGATATTGGTTGCTTGTGGGTCTATGCTCGAACCAGTCCTATAACACCCGACGTGCTGCAGCATAAGGGATGTGAAGTTCTAAGAAATAAATTTGCTTGGCTCTTCAGGATGAAGTGAACTACATCTCACGTTACTCACTTTTCTTTCACCTATTTTTAGATTATTGCACTTTCAGACCTATTGTTTGCACTCCAAATTCACTCTATTGTTGCGGAGAACACTGAAGAATTTTTACCATGCTCAAAGGCACAGTGATCTCTATATTCAATCCAAAAATATTCCAGTGATCGACTTCTGTCACCATATTTTGCTGTTGTCAGAAATCATTATTCTCCAATAGCTGCGGCCACCATATTTGAGCTTCCATGCTGTCGCCGATCACTTTATCAACTGCTACACAATCTTCTTATCGTTTTCTCTTACTCGGGCTCTTCTGTTCGTGTGGCTGAACCATTGCCTATAAGATGTGCAATCTTTATTGATGGATTATTTGAATTTTGAGGAAAAAAAAATCCTTTTAAGAAGGGAAGGATGTGAAGAAGTGGATTTCTCCACATTTATGACCTAAACTACAATTGTGCCCTACTCTTATGAAGTATTGCTCAATTGGTTCCACTTCATCACTCTCTTGATCAGTGAATGATTTTGACACCCAAATTCTAATTGTCATGCCCTAACTTCACAATGTGTACTTAGTAATTTCAAAACTTGGGTCCATTAATGACGCTACTCTATTGATTTTATTAATGGATCAAACTTTATCAAATGAACTCAAAACTTTTTATATAAGTAGAGGGGACCTATTTGAAACAATGGCCTAAATCTTAGTTTATTTAAAGCTTACATCTAAAAGATATAAAATTAGCAAGAAAACACTCCCAGAATACAATTTGTAGCCTAGTTGGGTCCTGACCAGCGGGACCCTGATCTATATCCAACCATGTACGTCTGGGTCATCCCTCTCACCTGACTTCTAAGTGTGAGACAACGCACAATAGTGTTAGATTTTAGAAGGATATATCCCCCTCCTCCCTTTCCCTCACTTCGTCAAAGTGGTTTGTTTAGATCTGAAATCTCCTCCACTCTCAAACGTTCCCTAATGACCCCTCCCTCACTCTCTATTTCGTAAATGCCCAAATTGGGGGCAGCCTAGGGATGAGAGAGAGAAAATTTAGAGGCAACCCTAGGCCTCATCTTTAAGGTTTAACCCCCTTCCTTCAGCTTCACTATCCTCCTTTTAGTCATAAAAGACCCTCAATTGATTGTCAGCGACTCCCGAACCCTCCACCCTCGAGCCTCCATAGCCTCCTGAACTAGTGAGGCTTCTTCCAATTCTTCAGACTCTCACCATGAGGAGACTTCGACAGAGACCCACCACCCTCGTGAGGAGGTGCGGTGGTGTAGAGAGCTACATCGATGAAGCTGCTCCACAACTTCATGTTGCTTCATCGTCAAGCCTGACGAGGACACTTGGGGAGGTGTTGAGACCATCAGACAATTCCAAGAAGGACCACAAAGCTGCTAGCAATCCATGTCCTCTTCATCTTGTGGTATATCTCTTGAAAACCACTTCTCTATGATCCATTCTACCCCAGATAAGTCTTCTTCTAAATGGACCGCAACTATAATTCTCAGTGACCGAAACAAAGATCTTGCTCATCCTCATTACTTGTGTTATATTCTTCATAATACTTTTGGTGATGATAGTAAGAGGAATTTGATTTTAGCTATGAGTGACACAAATCTTCTCTTGTCAAAGCATATGCATTTATTATCTCCTGAGTATGAAGGTTGTGATAAGTTTGCTTTTACCACCCATGATGTTCATAAGCATGTTCATAGAAAGAGGCTTGGAGTTGTTGGGTTTGATGCTGACATGGTATTAGACCATTTTGAGCAATTCAAGCATTTGAATGATAAATATTTATATATATATCAACATGACTCTGATGGATGCTTGATGCACTTGTTTTGGCCAGATCCAATATTTGCTAATGATTGTTCCTTTCTTGGTGATGCCATTACTTTTGATACAACATATCATACCAACAAGTTCTCTATGATTTATGCTATGTTTTCTAGTGTTGATCATCAGTGCAAGACATTAGTACTTACTTCATGTTTTTTTTATCTAATTATAAGTATGATTCTTTCGTCTAGATGTTTGAGCAATATATCTATAGTATTGACAATGAGCCAATATCCATTATCATTTACCATGATTCGGCTATGAGTGCCACTGTTGCATTCATCTTTCCTTCTAGTAAGCATGGGTTTTGCACTTGCCTTATCATATAGAAACATAATGTGAAGCTTTGCGTTCCTTTGAACAAGGATCATGTAGGCCACTTTCTAAACATGTGTGTCTGGAGATTTGATGATTTAAGGATCATGATTACACTTGGATTTCATCATTGACGAAAATGATTTCTTGATAGCTAAATAGTTTAGTGATTTCTATTTGATTAGAGAGTAGTGGGTTCTTGTTTCATGATGGATACAATTTTTGTATGAACGAGGAGCATCCAGAGGAGTGAAAGTATGACCTCTTTCATCAGAAACTGTGTCAACATCAAGAATTCCTTTTTTGAGTTCATTTTTAGTTTGTCAAATGCATCTTTCGTGTAGAGTAGCTTGAAATTTTTCTAAACTTTAATGGTGAGTACAATTATCTTCCTCTTGTCTCATTGTGTCCAGAGAAAGGGCAATTTTGTGGTCTTGATAATATATCTTCAACATATTCCAAGTTAAGATTAATCATAGCATTGTTAATAATGTGTAGGACACTTCATATCAGGGTTTATTCAAAGTTTATCATGATGGTAAAAATAGGAATCCTCGTAATTTCAAGCTGGACTTAACTAATTATATGGTGTCATGCATTATCTTCATGTTGGAGTTCAAAGGTATTCGTTGTAGGCATACTATTGCATAACTGAGGAGTCGTGATGTGTGTGTTCTTCTAAAGTTATATATTTGTAGACAGTGTACTAAAGGATTCCTTGGATACTTCAAATTTTGATTCAAGCTTCCATGCTACAAAGTCTGTCGCATATGTATCCCTTTGCAACAAGATTTGTGATATTGTTTACAAGTATAACTATTTTGACATTTGTCACTCAAGGCTTCTTGATTTAAAAAAGATCTTGATTTTATAGGTGGCTACAATTCAGATGCGTCTAATTTACAATCTCTTTCTTACATGCTTTCTTCTTCTAATATAAATGTTCACGAGACAAATCACTCTAAAAATAAAAGATGTAGCAAATGAGGAAGGCCAATGTGAAATATCACGCATTTAAGATTATCCATAGAGGAGAAATGTATGTACAAGTGTAAACAATTCAGGAGAGGTATGAAATTTGGTATGAAGCACAATAATTGTAATTGCGCAATGAAGGAAATGTACTCCTTTTAGTGTTTCTTATTATAAATTCATTTTCAAATTTGTTTTATTTGACATTTTGTTAGTTCAGAGTGATTCATTTATATTTGGCTTGCTTCTTGTCCACATTTTTTTGTGATTGGTGCATATCTTATTCTTGCTTATATCTAGTCTATTTTTTGTTGTCTTTGTAAACTTGATTTTGCTAATATTATTAATTAATTTATTATTTTGCAAATGATTACTAGTTAATTTCCTATCGCATATTGATTCTTAAAGCACTTTTGAAGTGTTCCTCAAGTGGTGTTCAGGTGTTGTTCAAATGTTGTTCAAGTGTTGTCATGTGTTGTTCAATCTGTTATTGGATGCTGTTCAAGTGCTGACTTCTTCAAGTTGATGTTATATCATGGAAGATTGTTATTGCTTGTTGATTCTCATTGCCTTTATTGTGGTTGTGTCTAGTGTTATTGTAAGTATTGCCACCTAATTTTTTTCTAGTTATTTATATTTTTATGTACTACTCGTTGAATATTATATATGAAGTCCTTATTAAAATAACCATTTAATTTTCTATAATAATTTTCTATATACCTGTCTTCAAATAAATTGTAGACATGTTCTTGTTATTGAAACACACAATCAATTTGATGTGAATAACATTCTTTGACATGCATAACGTTCTTGTTCATATTCCTCATCTTACTTCTATTATGATTCCTTTTTGGAAAATATAGCTAATACACTTCTTGTGTTATAGTTACAATTTGATCTGAATATTTACCCTTTAATATTGTAATATTAGTATTTACATAGCATAATTTCTCTTTCTTTTGCAATGTGTGTTGTCTATACGGTAATTCTACTCTTCACTTTTATAATTGGATTCCTTTTTATTTATTCTATTTTTTGCATTGTAGTTACTTGTCTACATCTTACATTATAAGCTACACCACACTAGAATTACAAAACATGCATACAACATTACACTTAGCCTTAGATAAATCTTCCTTCCATAACTAATTTAATTTTCATTAATTTTGGTAATTGATCTGTTACTTTGATGACCCCATTGTTACATCTGAATAGTTACTTTCCTTCCCATATAATTACTTATATACCATATAATTACTTTCTAGTGAACTTCCAACGTTCATTTATGTAGTTTTATTTATATTATTGTATACTTTTTTAACATTTACTTACTTGTTTGTATGTCTTTTTATAATTATATCATCCTAAAATTTATATTCTATGTACACAACTAGGGATGGTTTTGTGAAAAAAATATATCCAACGATAACTGCACTACATTTTATACTGCATAACTACACCAAATAGTTATGGTGCGAATATGGTTTTTAATTTTAACAAACCGCTGTAGTGTGATGCTGTTATGGTTCTAAAGAAAATAACTATAGATAAAATCATGCCACAGATAATTTATTTTAAATAAATATATATGTATGTAGAATAATATTCCAACACATTATTCGTTGTTGTTCTCACACAAATTACTTGATATCTATTTTTAAATGTCATTTAATGTATAAAGAAGCTGGAAAAATCACGAAACACATAGGTTGTACTCTTTGTACAATTACTATACTTATATGTGCCCCTAGATCATGAAATATTACCATTCATATGTAAAATTTATATATTCGACACTTCCATATTTCTATGTGTATTTAAAAAAAACATATAGTCATTTTTTAATGGTGGTAGATAGTTGTTTCCTTTGGAGTAATCATCTAATGCATTAAGTTTAGATTCTATTGACTTGTTTCATGCCAATATCGAATAAAAATGTGCAACAATGAGAAACCGAGAGATATATTATTAAGGTGAGAATTAGGTTTATTACTAATTTTATAAGTGAACAATTATGCATTGATTGACATATGTACTTATTAGTGGAGAAAAAATTGAGTTAAGACAAAAATACAGAAGTGAAAATAATATGGGAAGACATAATAGAGAGAAAGAGAGAGTAAGGAAGAGATGACTACATCTATTATTACTAGTCATCTTTTTCCATAATTTATTCAAATATTTTACCATCCTCTTATATCAATAGTTTTAACTTCTCCCATCTCCCTTTTAGAACATATATCACTATTCTAATTTCTAAACATCATCTTACTTTTCTCTCATCAAAAATATATAGAGAGAAAAACATAGCTTACATACTTGAAATGAAGAGGACAACATAAAGAGACTTGTCAAGCCATATTAAACAGGACAATGCTATTTGAAAAAAAATGTATATTAACGAGGGGGAGACTTAATATATTTTATAAGAGGATGATGTTCAAACTTTGAATAGAAAAAATATGTGTAGTTGGAAAAGATTTGTATTGTTTTTACTAGCTTTTATAAAAGCTAGAACCATGATTCACATGAACCAAAGAATTGATGTTTTTTTGTTATGTAATATGAACATAATAGAACATTGTTGTTTCCAATTTCTAGGTTGTTATTTTTATTATTTTGTACAACTTCTTCATATTTTTATGTATAATTCTTCTAGGACTAGTAAAAAATTTGTTCCCAATGTGATGAGATGTGGTGTGGTGTGATGAAATTTTTTGGTAGTGTGAATGTGGTTTCTTAGGTCAAACACCGCAATGGATATGATGTAGATATGGTGTTTGATTTTTAAATATGGTACGGTTATGATTTTGGCATAACTGACACCATACTCGCACCATCCATCTATACACAACATTACATTTAGCCATTGATACACATTTACTCTATCATCTACATATTATGCTCAAATAGTTACTTTTTATGATCAAATGTTACTTTACGTGTCAAATATTTTTGATAAATTTTTTGATTTCTATTATAAATAGTTACCTTTTAGACCACACAATTCTATTTAGGTTCTATTGTTATATTTAATAAACTAGACATGATTCAAACCAAATAAGAATCAAACTTTATAACATATAATAGTGTAGCAACCTAACCACTCAAAACTGACTCACCAACACATGTTTCAATCTATACAAGCAATATAGTTCACATCAAACTTCAATATTCACTTATTCAAACCTTCAAATGTCAATCATAAAACAATCACACACTAGACATTCGTTCTTTGAAGCCCATACAAGTACAAGCTCAAGACTCCATACACTATTTTATTGGTAGAACACAATACACAAGTCACAATATACAATAATGCTAACCAATAAGAAGCTCCACCAAGAGAAAACATCAACCAAGTGACAAATACTAATAGAAGTGAAATTCAAAATCCAACTACCATCTTCATTTTAGAGCATCGTCGAACTACAAATAAAAACTAGCCAATATATGCATATATATATATATATATATATATATATATATATATATATATATATATATATATATATATATATATATATATATCCAAAAACAAGCTATTAGCTTCTCACAAGTTAGCTCTGAAGATCATCTCCATATAATTAATGAAATGAAAATCATACTGAGTAAAAGAACAATCAATTAGTCACCTTATTATTTGGTTAAAACCAAGAAATTATTTCTAATGAGATGATTTGAAAGTACCGCATGCTAGTCTTCATATATGTTTGGAGTTAGGATATACAAAAAAAATACAAACATCATTCTTAATGCTTCTCTTCAAAGACATGAGCTTAGACTCGCTATTTTATCATCTAATTGGTCTTCATTCACTTTGTTTCCCATGATGCTTTGATTGCAAGCATATGCTCACTTTTAAATTTCACCTCCATACAATTCACACTACAGTCTAGATACTTCACCACATACACTCCAAAATATACTTTTTTTGAGAACATTTAAGGTACTCTATAGTTCATTGAGACACATGACTTACTCAGTATGGAACTCTCCTAAAGTATTCTTGAACCCGTCCAACTTGTAAGCAATATGACCTATATATAATACCATATATTTTGATTTTATACATACCTTCAAGTAATATCACATTGTATTTTTTCTTACCCATACAACCACCTCTCAAGTTTTTTGATATGGAAGTTTAAGACTAGTTTCCATTACTGAAGCTTGCTTCTAGAAAGCACCAATGGTTGTCATTGTTTAGAGTTATGAAGACTAAATTTCTGGTGTTGAATTCCTTGTCTAAAATGTTGAAAAGATTCAAAAATCGATCATTTTTCCCAATGTGATGTTCTTCATGCTTATATTTATCTTATTTTTTGCAACAAATACTAAAAATAAACAAATGAAGTACTTTATATATCACAATATTGTAATTTTCTAATTTGATTTTTTTTTTGTCTTAAGTGCTCAAGTAGTGTCATTTGATAACCGTATCCCTTTTCCTCTCTTGATTGTTGCTTTTAACATATCTAGAAAGCAATTACAACTAAGCATTTGCATTCCTCTATTAGCACCGATTAATTTAAAATATGTAAATAATTATTTTTGCATGTCTATGCATCATATTGTCCCAAAATAATAGGTTGGATAGGTCCTTCCCTATGCACCATGTATCTTTATTAAAATGCCACTCACTTTTAGACCCACTTGTTGTTCTTTCACATACATGTCATGTATTTCTAGTGTCTAGTACTTGGAACCTTTTTTTTAAACTTCCATTAGATGGATTTTCTATTTCTTGCTCCTGTACTCCTGTATCTGACATATCATCAACCTTAGTTTCTCCATCTTTCTTAATACTTGTTTCATCAATATTTTTGATTCTTTCCATTTCTTTCATTTCTGTGTTCCTCATTTCATCTTCAATTCATTTTAATTTGCAACATCCCTTTCATTTTCAATTTTCTTTTCTGGCCTTCTTAGTTGAAGATATTTACCTTCTTATTCATCTCAATGTCATATTTTTTGATATTGCATTCTTCAAAGTTAGCAATAGATGTTTGTGTTTTTTTTAAACTTCCATTAGATTGACTTTCTATTTTTTGCTCCTGTACTCATGTATCTGACATATCATCAACCTTAGTTTCTCCATATTTCTTAATACTTGTTTCATCAATATTTTTGATTCTTTCAATTTCTTTCATTTCCATGTTCCTCATTTCATCTTCAATTACTTCATTTTAATTTGCAACATCCCTTTCATTTTCAATTTTCTTTTCTGGCCTTCTTAGTTGAAGATATTTACCTTCTTATTCATCTCAATGTCATACTTTTTGATATTTCATTCTTCGAAGGTAGCAATAGATGTTTGTATTGTTAGACTCACTCAGACATCTATCTTATTAAATTTATTTCTTTTCCGTGGCAACACTCAACATATGTATTTTCAATTTTTTTTTCAAATTCTAAGTTCTCTTCATGATTTGTTCTAAATCTTCTATGCTCCGCTTGTCCTTGTACCCCCTACATGTTCTTGTACTAATCTTTTCTTTACAGAATTTAGGACTGTGTTGCATATCTACCTCCTTATCTCTTGAAGTGTGCAATTTATTTGTTGATGCAAGTCTCCTTTGATATTTCTCAATCTCTCATTCTCTTCCTTGAAAACTACAAAATTCTCAAAGTGCATCAAATTTTAGACCTCTTCGTGCTTTTCAATTTCACTCTCAAGGTATTCTATTTTCTCTTCCAACTAAAGATTGGATCAACCTATTCTTCTTGACCCATGTTTACTTTCCAATTTAACTTAAAATCCACCGTCTTCCGTAACCATTTTGTAGCTATTGTAAAAAACCTATTTTACCACCTTAATTGTTTCCCAGTCATCTCTACCATCCCTATTCAACTTTCATAAAATATTTTTAGAATAAGTGAAGACACATAAAACATAAGTCAACACATTTGTGACATAGAAGTTGTCAGTCTAAAAGACAACAACACTATTCAGAAAGGACTTCAACATGTCATGCCTTCTAATTGCTATATTAATTCCCATCTTATTGATCCATGGATTCTCATATTTGAAAGTGGGATTTAAAATTTATGTAGTCTCAAGCTTCTAGACCGACATAATTGAAAATGTTACTTTAATTTGCATCAATTTAGGTGATAAAAATTTATGCTTTATAATACTTGTAATTAACATATACATTATGTATCATGTAGCATAAAATGTACTTTTATTGGTCTCACCTCTTTTCTTTCCAGTGAACTTGTCCATTAGATATTTCATTTTATTAAAAAAATATGTGTGAACTAGCTTTGTCTAGTTCATTTGTCCCATTGTAATCACATCGTATAATAGTGAAGAAGGTATTGGGGGCATGTAATAACTTGTGTTTGGTAGCAGGAATGTGATAGTTGATGCACACATTTCTTGTGCTATTTTGTAGGCTATTTATTCTTGTTTATATATAAAATTCTCTAATATTTGCATGATTCATGCATCCTTCGCTTAAATAGCATGTGAATCTCTTGTGCATCCACTTTATCTATTATTAATGTATTTATTTCAAAATTTTTGTATTTTATTAGATAATGATGCATTGCTGGTGTCATTATAGGTAAACAAGAATAAACTATAGAATGTCAATACCCTAGACATCAATGTTGAGACCGACATGGAGAAAAACGAAGAAATATCATAGCGTCTTCTTAGATGCAACACAATGGGACTCGATACCATGGAGATGCCAAGTCAGTACCACTGACGACCAACTTGGTGGTTACAACATCAGAGTTCCTCAATAGAATATCGGTACCACCAATATTTAAGGTAGTGGCACCAAGACACCCATACCACAATCAAGTAAAGAGTCAACTTCGTGGCACCAATTTCCAAGTTTGTGGCACCAAGATTTTCCTAATGGATGCTATCAAAGAAACATCCAATGATATGTTGGATAAGCAACATTTTCCCTCTTTGGTCAAAACATAAGAGGATGGATAAAAATAGTGCGTCGACCATTTTACTAGAGACCAGAGACAGAGGAGACACAAATGTGAAGACATAGATCAAGGATCATCCCAAGACCTCCTAGGAGCCGTTCAACGGACGACAAGCTTTCCGATTGTGGTGATCTTCATAGGGGATCATCCTCACACCCATCTTTAGGGTTTTTTGTAATCTTTATGCCATTCTTATTCTCCTAACCTTATTTTGATCTCATTTCAAGCATGAGGGGATAATTTCACTATTCTATAAGAACCATGGTTACCGTGGCATTGACTTGGTTTATGATTATTTTTAATTTAATATAGATGTCTTTGCTTTGGATTTTGATATTATAAGTTCATTTAGTTTCTCATTTTTTTCTTGATCACCATCAATATGCATTAAATTCTTAGTCACTTCGAGAGTAAGATTGGTAATTGGAAAAAACGTTGTCAATATAATCAATAATATATTGAGAAAGTGAGCTACCCTGTTAGAACCCGTTACACTAAAGGAGATTATGTTGGCTAAATGGACATCTATAAATCCCTTTGTTTTGATTATGACAAACATTTCATGCATATTGTTAATTTTCTGCACTATTGTACTGAAACAGAAACTTAGTCGGTCGAAGTATTGTCGACCGAACCCTTAATCGGTCGAAGTATTGTCGACCGACCGGATGGCTGTAACAAATCAAAATCTACAGCAATTATTCGGTCGAAAATTGGTCAACCGAGCTAAAATTCTGTGTTTCTTTGTTTGCAATACAGTAATATTCTCGATCGACAATTTTTCGACCGAGACAGATGTCGGTCGAACAATTGTCGACCGACTGGATTTCTGATTCAGAATTTTTATACAAGTCCGTACTTAAATGATTCTAACCATATCGGACCATCACATGGGTACCAAAATCTACATTTTAAATGCAGGAATGGGTGGTTGACAGTGGATGCTCCAAACATATGACCGGGAACAAGGATGCATTTCAAACTTTTGAAGAAAAGAAAAGTGGAACGGTCACCTTTGGAGACAATGATAAGGGCAAAATCGTTGGAATAGGTAATGTTGGTACAAACCTTGAAATAAAGAATGTTCTACTCGTTGATGGTTTGCACCATAATTTGATAAGTGTTAGTCAATTATGTGATAGTGGTTATGATGTGTTATTTAACAAAACCTGCTGCAAGTTATTGATAGAAAACACTACAAATGTTGTTTATGAAGGAAATAGAGTTGGAAATCTTTATATCCTTAAACCTAACTCTATGAAATCAGTAGTGGGAAAATGCTTACTTGTAAATGAAAATACCTTACAACTATGGCATAAAAAGCTAGGACATTCTAGTTCACATGTTATTAAAAAGTTAATGAAATATGATCTTGTTCGTGGATTGCCTACTTTATCTTTTGATCAAGTTGAAAACTGTGAACCATGCACAATGGGAAAGCAAACCAAAACCTCTTTTAAACCAAAACATGTACTTAGCACCAGTAGATCCTTAGAATTAATTCATATGGATTTATTTGGACCCATGAGGACACAATCTATTGGTGGTAAAAGATACTGTTTTGTTATTGTTGATGATTATAGTAGATACACATGGGTACACTTTATTGCAACTAAAGATGATACTATTCATGTTTTTATACAATTTTGTTCCAAGATTGAAAATCTATTACAAAGCAAAATATGTACCATTAGAAGTGATCATGGTGGAGAATTTGAAAATCATACATTTGAGGAATTTGGTACATCTCAAGGGTATACTCATAATTTTTCTGCTCCACGCACCCCACAACAAAATGGTATAGTAGAAAGGAAAAATCGATCACTACAAGAAATGGCTAGAACTATGATGCTCGAACACAACACACCCAAAACCTTTTGGGCTGAAGCTGTAAACACTGCATGCTATGTGTTAAATAGAGTAACTGTTCATTCTCACTTGAAGAAAACACCATATGAAATAATACATTCTAAGAAACCTAGAGTTGACTATTTTCATACCTTTGGCTCCACATGCTATATTTTAAATACCAAAGATGATAGAGATAAGTTTGACTCTAAATCACACAAAGCATTCTTTTTGGGATATTCCACTTCTAGCAAAGCTTTTAGAGTATATAACACTATCTCTAGAAAAGTTGAGGAATCTATTCATGTTTCTTTTCATGAAGAGTCCAAATCTGAAAATCTAGAAATCATAGATCTCACTAATCAATTCGAAAATTTAAATATACCAAATGATAGTGAGAAAGTTACTACAAATAATCACCAAGCTGAACCACAACCTACACCTAGGCTTATTAAGGATCATCCTCAAGAACTAATTATTGGAGATCCTAATGATAAAGTCAAAACTCGGTCTTCCTTCAAAGATGTTGCAAACATGGCTTTTGTTTCTATCATTGAACCTAAGAAGATATCTGAAGCTCTTAAAGATGATTATTGGATAATAGCCATGCAAGAAGAATTGAATCAATTCACTAAAAATGATGTATGGGATTTAGTTCCTAAACCACAAGATAAAACCATCATAGGAACTAAATGGGTCTTTAGGAATAAGCTAAATGAGGCAGGAGAAGTAATAAGGAATAAAGCTCGGTTAGTAGCACAAGGATATAATCAACAAGAAGGAATAGATTTTTATGAAACGTATGCACCGGTAGCTAGACTTGAAGCTATTAGAATGTTACTAGCTATTGCTGCACATAAAAACATCAAACTCTACCAAATGGATGTAAAAAGTGCATTTCTAAATGGCATCATTCAAGAAGAAGTATATGTTGCCCAACCACCTGGTTTTGAAATACCGGAAAAAGGTGACTATGTTTATAAACTTAAGAAAGCACTTTATGGTTTAAAACTAACACCTAGGAATTGGTATGAAAGGCTCAAGACATATCTTTTTGATAATAGTTTTTCTATTGGAAATTCAGATTCTACTTTATTTTTCAAAACATATACATCTGATTTCCTAGTTGTGCAAATATATGTTGATGACATTATTTTTGGAGCTTCTAATGATTCATTGTGCACACAATTCAGTGACATTATGCAAAAAGAATTTGAAATGAGCCTCATGGGTGAACTAACTTTCTTTCTTGGTTTTCAAATTAAACAAACACCTGCTGGAATATTCATAAGCCAAGAAAAATATACTAAAGAACTCTTAAAACGTTTTGGAATGGATCAGTGCAAACATGCTACTACTCCTATGGCTACTTCTATTAAAATTGATAAGGATGAAAATGGGGAACCTATTGATGATTCCTTATATAGAGCCATGATTGGTAGTTTGCTTTACTTAACTGCTTCTAGACCGAACATTATGTTTTCTGTTGGTCTTTGTGCTCGATTTCAATCACAACCTATGCACTCTCATTTTCTAGCAGTTAAACGAATTCTTCGTTACCTAGCCGACACCACTTGTTTTGGTTTATGGTATCCAAAAGGACAATCCTTGGATTTTAAAGCTTATACTGATGCGGATTATGCTGGTTGTCGACTTGATCGCAAGAGTACTAGTGGTGGCTACTTCTTGTTAGGGAGAGCTTTAGTATCTTGGTTTAGCAAGAAACAAAATACGGTTGCCCTATCTACAACTGAAGCCGAATATATGGCAGCCGGGTCTTGTTGTGGTCAAGTACTTTATATGCAACAAATATTAAACGATTATGGTTTTACTCTTTCATCTACGCCTATTTTTTGTGACAGCACGAGCGCTATAAACTTAGCACACAATCCTATTTTACACAGCCGAGCTAAACATATTGAAATCCGTCATCACTTTTTAAGGGATCATATCTCCAAGAATCATGTTTCCCTTCATCATGTTGATACGGAAGATCAATTGGCTGATATTTTTACAAAACCGCTTCCACTAGATCAATTTAACAAAATTAGGAAGCAACTGCTTATCACTCCTTTGGAAGATGTTTTCTTTGATATCTGTACTTCTTAACAAAAACTTTTAATGGACATCTTTTTCATTAGATTTGATGGGACATCTAATTAAGGGGGAGTTTTTATTCTTAACAGATATCTTTTTGAAATGACAAAGGGGGAGAAATAAATATAAAACTAAAACTTAGTAATTATGAAAAACTCAATCAATGAGTTTCATAAATAAACTCTTGGCTTTACATTGAAAGTTGCTATCTTCCCTAGTGAATTGGATTTCATGTTCCATAATTCATGGGGAATAATAAGCACACATTTTATAAACAAGAGGAAAAGCTACAAAAGGTAATCTAAAGGTATGAAACTCATATGTTTTATATTTCCTTTATTTATATTATGGAAATGTTTATCATCTTCAAAAAGGGGGAGATTGTTGGCTAAATGGACATATATAAATCCCTTTGTTTTGATTATGACAAACATTTCATTCTTATTGATCTAACGAGCTACTTGAGTGTGCAGGAACAAGGCAGATGACAAAGTACTAGGGAAATCCATATGCTTCCATATTTATATTTTCATGCAATGTAATCGCCTTGTAAAAGCTTGTACAAATATATAATGTACAAGTACTTAGATTGCATGTAAATCAAGCGTTAGATCTTCCCTAGCTAAACATCACATTTAGATAAGTCATCCCCTTGAAATAGGATCACATCTGCACACTCATACATATAATTAGTGCCTAAATTGAAACATTGAAACAGGATCAATCTCGGTCGACCAACTCCTCGACCGAGACACTCTCGGTCGACAATCTTCTCGACCGAAAAAGATCCAAAGTAGCCGTTAGACACAACTGACAAGGTAGTTGGCAGTTGGAGATAGACGTTACAAATCACTTGATCCAGAGAGCCTGTCGGTCGACAAAACTTCGACCGAGTAGGTATCTCGGTCGACCATTCCTCGACCGAGATGAACTCTGACAGCAACTGCAGAGTAAATTAATTAGCCGTTGCTAAAGCAAAAAACTTGTACCTAACGGCTAGTTAAGCACTTAGAAACCCCTAGAAGTTGTCTAGAATGTCCTTAAGCATCCTTAGACCATTCCTATAAATAGGACAAGCCATAGGACACTCAAACTCACTTTTTACACACTTGAGTACTCTTTGAGCAAGCAATTACATTTGCAATCTGTTGTGAGAAATTTGAGCATTGTAACAATTGGCTACTTTCATCCTTAGCTCAAAATTCGTGTCCTATAGGCTAGCATCTCCTACCCACTGCAATCAAAAGTCCACACACTTGGTTAGGAGATCTATACGCTTGATCTAGGCAAATCAAGCCTTGGGCTACAAAGGATAAGTTGTAATTTCCTTTTTCCTTTCTTGTTCTCTATTACTGTTTGTACTCTCCTTGCTACTCCTAGGTTGGAGGCTGCGGATTGGAGAGGGTGGAGATCTTCTTGGTGAAGAAGGCGACCTTGAGCTACTTCAGAAGGCTGGTGCAACGGGAGGTTACTTCTAGAGAGGAAGGCTACTTCAAGGGGGAGCTTGGAGTTACTTCAAGAAGGCTACCTCAAGTTGGTGCACCTACTTCAAGTGAAGGCTGTTCAAGGGGTGTAAAGGAAAGTATTGTATTTTGTATAAATCCTTGAGAAGGTAATAAAATAAATACTTTCAAAATCCCGGTTGGGTAAGCAACCGGGTAGTGGACTGACAACTTTAGTATTTGCTAAAGTTGGAACCACTCTAAACACTTGTCTCCTTCTTCTAATCTCAATTGTGGTTGTTTGAGTTAAATAATTGTTAAAATTATTTTAAAACTCTATTCACCCCACCTATAGTGTTTTTCAGATTACTCAAAACATAACGCACAATCAATCACTAATTAATCACATACCCAAAAATATGGCTAAATTAAAACCGATTTCAACGTCAGTTGTCGCTCAAAAACATTTGCATAAGAGCCCAACATCTTTCTTATTTCCACACTATGCCAAGAATTTGATACAAATTGTTCTATCGCCTTAGCCATAACATATATACACAGGAGAACAATATTTGTATATGTCACACAACAAACATTAAAATGCTAACAAGATTTCGATTCGTTTGAAACACCATATACAAACTTTTCCTACCCGGACCTAAGAGTACAGGGACGACTCTAGGACACACTAGACATCTAATCAACTTTCTCAAAGATTCATTACTATAGCTCCTCTTTGCTGCCACATGTTTGTTTTCATCACTTATGATTACCTAAAAAATGTGGCAAACCAGAAGGGTGAGACCCATGTCCCAACAAGAGATATAACTTCCAATAATGTTTATTGATTACAATTTTGTTAAGTAATTAAATAGTTAAGCAGTTTAATCAGATATAACAAATAAGCTCAGCAGTACTGATGATTAACAAAATACATAAAGGAGAAGATAATAACTATCATCATTAGCCAGACTATCATCCTTTATCTTGTTGACAATATAAGCAATTCAGTAGCATATGCATATCTAGCATCATGAGAAAGTATAATAACATAGCATAGCTAACAACATGAGCAAGTCTAATTGGTTGAACATATCAACATCATAAGAAGATCTAACAACATAAGATAGCTAGCATCATGATTATAATCAGTAGTAGCAATACAATTATCAACACAAGCATAGCTACTGTATATACACATCTACAATCTTAAGCATATCCACAACCTAATTATATCTACTATCTCTTAATTGCGCTAAGCATCATCTTTATGTAAAGATAACAAACAAAGGTTATCATCCAATGTGAAACGTCGTGTATAACCCTAAACAAATATGCTACATGACTGTATTACATCTTTTATTATGCCTTGGGGAATCTGAATCGTACCATTCAAAGTCCAACCAACCCCTGCGAAGGGCTATTCGGTTCCGTACAATATCTAGGAGTGCCGATATCCTAAGATCTCTTCCCCTCGGTCAGTACGAGTAAAAAGGTAGTGACATATCAGTCAAAGCTACTACCACAACGACATATAGTCAAGATGCTAACCACTAGTCTGCCCTTGGTACAAGTCACGACACTAGAAACCAGGGTATTCAAACCCAATCACTGAGGTACAACCACAATTTTCCTCTAATTACATCATGTTATAATCATAGAGACACGAACGCAACCGTTCTCAATCACATCAGATGTATGAGGCATGACCATAGCCAACCTCCACAATCTGCATTGTGGATGAAAATGATATATCCTCAACCTGCCACCCCCACATACTCAACAGTATGCGCTCCGAGTTTCCCTTAGGAATACTCATTTCACCATCCAACAAGTTCTGACACTGAAGATGGTTCTATGGCACAAGGCATTACATGATTAGAGTTGCACTTGATTAGTTAAGCCAATTGGGTGAATTAAGGTTGCATCAAACAAGTGGACATACAAACCCTAATTCACTTCAAGCAAGCATATAAATATCACAACTTTGTAAAGATATAAAACATGTGAAACATAATTTCTCATCTCATCATCACATGGTACTATTCACTTTCCATTCATGAGACTACACTAGTCATCATACTATTGCAAGATATAAATCCTTTTCATAATATCACAGGGTATCAACCCTTATCAATATAAGAGGATTACATCTCATTCATGGCTCAACCATGCCCAAAGGTCATTAAGTCCACCATACTATCACATGATATAAATCCTTTTCACAATATCACATGGTATCAACCCTTATTAGCACAAGAGAATTACACCTCATTCAGGGCTCAACCATGCCCAAAGGTCATTAATACCATCATATTATTCCCTGCAAGATCATCATTATCTTTGCATGCCTTATAATAAGGCTCAACAACATCACTTATATATAATACATTAATGAGCTAGGATATATTCATAAACAATCATAGCAGGGTTATATTAACATTAAGAACATTCCTGCATTACATCAACATGTAAGGAATCTAGATATGATTAACACTCATCATATTCATAATGCACATGTTTAGCATAAGAAAGCATCAACCATGTGGCTATGATAACCACCAATTAACACATTAAGGTTATGACCATGTTAAGGAGGTTATTCCACCATCATTCCATCCTATAAGAATGTTAAACATGAATATTCATCTTTATCTATTTGCATTAGAGTTAGGTTCAGCATGATAAATTATATCAATTAATGTTACTAATCAACACTTATATCCAAACCCTAACTCACGAAATCCCCATTGGATCATGGATGCATAAGGTGAACCATCACCATCACATTCCATACTATTCTAAAGTATTAACCCACACATAAATCAAGGTGTAACCATCATTTTATAGCATACTAGGGTTTCAACAATAGTAACAGAGTACTCCATGATTGTATTAGTCATTCTAGGACTATTCATACCCAATTACCATCATTTAGTTATATTAAATCTAGGTATAACAAACTATACCTCATTAGGGTTACATGTCAACACAATATGGTTATCATCCCTTCTATTCATATGAGTGAATAGGTAAGACTACCTTATTAAGGGTAACCCTCCATTTGTTCCATCATCATTCAACCAATATCACCATACCACAATGTCACCCAAAACCATTGGATGTTTAAAAGGTAAGACCATTGGTTGTTTAAATAAGTAAACACCTTATATAAACCACCTATGAAGTCCTTGATTTGTTCTCTATAAAGAGTCACCATCTAACCCTACACATCCCTTGATTAACAACACAAAAAGTTCCATTGAGAGTAGGTAAATCCCACAACCAACTATTCATTTTAAACAAGCCATCCATTATCAACAAGTAAGCTCCTTAAGTTGATCATATAAAGTAAACCATATAAATCACATTATTAGGAACAACATATTACATTAGCCATCATTCCACTTTATTGGAGGAATAAACATTAGATCTTGACCATTGGGTCAAGTTCATATGTTAAAACCATCAATTACAGTATAGGTCCAACCATTGCATCAAGTGACCCAAGAAACCATTAGTCTAAGGCTTAATTGATTCTACAACTATATGATTAACTCACCATAGGTTTTGGAGATCTGATCCATCATCATTAGTGACCATTAAGTCACCATAGGTTGTTAGATCATCACTATGTTCATTAATCAACATCAAATATTAAGCTAATGTCATCATTGATTGATAACATTAGTAGGGTACTTAATGGTTGATCATTAAACTTCTAATTGATCCAAAAACTGACCTAAGGGGGTGACCATAGGTTATCACCATCATCTGACACCTTTGATCCCAACCATCAGTTGTTGCAATGGTACCATCATCGGGTCATGGGTTTTTAGAAGAAATCAACTTAAACCCTAAAATTGACCATTGGTTGATAGGTGCTTAGCACCATAGGTTGTCAAACCAACCTGATCCAAGTCATATTATACCTTAGGAATAACATACAAATGATCACATGTTCATCTAGAACTGAAATCAGAAAAGGGAATATTATAAAAATCGAAATCCAAGTCAAGCATAGCTTTTTTAGTGCATGAATCATCATTTTCAAGCAAGAACATGAGCTAGCAAGCTTATGGTAAGCAATAAACATGGAGAAAGTTATAAAACTTTCTTTTAATGAGAATATGAAATCCTAAAAATAAAAAAACTTGAGCAGGTAGGGTAGAAAATCCAAGCATAAGTTGTGAATTTGTCCATCTAGCACCTTTCTTCATCAAATGAGCAAACCCTAAGCATAAGGAGCAAGAAAGGTAGGGTTTTAGAGCTTTAGAGCAATTTCTACCATGGAACATCAAGGTTATGACCTGGAGAAAGGTAAGAGGAAGGATATAAAAGAAATAAATGGAGGAAAGAAGGAAATTCTTACTCTTTTAGGTCAAGATCACTAGAAGGAAGCTTTTTAAACCCTAAAAGGAAGTCAATTGCAACCCTAGATCCTTTTTCCAAGAAGGTCCCCCCTTTATTCTTCCTTGGACAGGAAAATGCATAGTATCACAGAGGGAGAATGAGGTTTTGAGAAGTGGTGGAGAGAAAATGGCTCGTTTTGGTGCTTAGGGATAAGTATATGAAGCTTTAAGATAAAGAAAAATAAAAATTTGAAGTTCTAGTATCTTTCCAAGTGTCCATGGCCTTAAACCATTAAGAATATACAAGAACACACACTAGAAGCTCCCCCACCGTCCATAGAGACATTATTATCCCTCATTTCTTGAATTTCCAAGCAAAACAAATAACTCATTAGTTGATAGCTACTAAAGGCAGCTCATCCATGAAGGGGTAAACCCTAAAATACCATTGGTGCAAACACCTTCAAACCAAGGTTTAAATAGGAGCCCCATGGCTCAAAAATCTCAAGAATTATGAGAGAATATCCAAGGAACATAATGCAAGTGATAAATTGCAAATAAAATCTCTCAATTGGGTAAATTGTAGAAAAGTTCAAAATGTGCATAAAATTGCATAACTTGCTCAAACAGTGTCCAAATTGGACCAAATTTGAAACTTAAGTTTGTCTTATGATTTAAAAGCATATCACAAGGTTATATTAGGGTTATAAGAATTCAATTATGATAATTAATCTTATTCAACTCATTAAGCAAGTTTAGGGGCCTTACAACTATAAACCCCTAACAGGGATTTTGCCCCCAAAATCCAAGGTAAACAAAGATGGGCACTTACTTTGCACCTCATCCTACCTTCACATGGTTACTTGCATATCATGGTGATGTCACATCATTCATACATATATCATCTTGGGCTAGGACAAAACCCCCCACCTTAGAAGACATTCTCAATATGGAATGTAGAAACTTGTTGTGTCATCTGTACAAGTCTAGTAGTGATGTTCAACTTTAAATTCTAGCTATCATCCTAAAATTATATCTATTATATCTACACATTACTCAAAAGTCATACTTTATAGATTTTTACCAATCATGTCATGTGTCCCATACCATTCCTTGAAGCATAAAAAGGCAATGTATCCATCCCTTTTTCTTCTAGATTCACTGATACTGGAACACTTGTCAGTTCTTTTTCAGCATCAAAAGAAATGCTGATGCTAGAACCTATCATTTGATATAAGGAAACATCATTCCTAGTCAACCATGTTAGGGGTGAAACAACAACACTATCTTCACCTTACTAGGATTTACACAACCTACTTAGAAGACATATCATGATCCCATAAAGACACTTAAACAACCCTATCTCACTCTTGTTCAACTTGTCTCATAGCTATTGCTTCTTCGGTAACCCTAAGGCTTTTGAATAAATACTGATCATATTTTTGACCATATTTGAAATACTTTGACATGTCATCATTCAAAGCTTGATATAACTTGTATGACATGACTGGAATACTCTGTTCCTCCTATTCATAAATTTTATTTGTACATTGGTTAGTCTAAAGGACATAACTCTAAACTCATCATGGTCATGTGAATTATGTCATCCAATCTAAACCTTATGCATTGATATTTGATCATAGGTTATTCTTAAAGGAACACATATCACATATCTATTAACCAACAAACCATCTATCTTTGATAGTGGTCTTGCCCAACTATCACTGAACCATACACAACATTATAGAATCACTTTTATTTTTCCTTCCAAACAACATTTAGAGGGTCATCATCAACTCTCTCTCCCTCTCTTTAAGGGGGAGGAACACTTGGAATGTTCATTTAATAAATATCTCCAACCTTCACATATTTCTCATACTGTTGATACATCTTAGATACTAGGATTCATTACCTTGGTATCCACCTCATGTGCTATAAAGAACTCACATCATTATCTCATCCACTTTTACCAACATAACAAATATCAATACATATAAGAGGAGTCTTCCTAATTATTGGAAGGCTCAAAAGAAAAATCATCACAAACTTTATGATCTTGGAACCATAGTCCAAACAACCTTATGCTATAATAAGATATCCATCTTCATGTTTACAATGAATCCACACATACCAAGTAGAAATGATCCACTTGAAAGATATGCCCTAGAAAGGAAAGACACAAAGGGAAACACACTTCCCACATCCTAGCAACATTATTCAAGGGTCACTAGAAAAAAGGTAACCAATTCTATTTTCATTATGTAGGTTGCAACTTCTAATGTATCCTTTTACATTTTTCATTTCAGGTTCCTTGCCATTAGCATAGGAATCATCATGATTAACATATCTTATTACTCCTTCCTTCATGACTATTTATCACATTTGGGTATGTTCTCTTATTTTATTATGTTTTTCAACCACTTATCAAAAGGCAAATCATCATACTCCACATTTTCTTCATTAAACATGGATCATTTGCCTTAATTTCTTTCACATGCTATGCTGATTTTACATTAATACTTTCTTACACACATAGGTGGGTCTGAGATTAACTCAGATTCCACCTTATTCCTTTGTCATTATTCCCATTTATCTTCTCATTTTGTACTTGTTATAGGAGTTCTTTCCATCTTATGTGGATTTCATACCTTGATTCACTTTATAAGCATAGACTTATCTGTCTTTTACTTGATTATCTTCTTGAATCACATCTTCAAGAACTCATCTTTTTCTAATTTGTATTTAGATTTAGATTTCATGGTGTTGTATCTTTCTCTTATAGTTACCAAACATTCAAGTTTTGATAGATTATGATGCAATTCCCATCTTCTTTAAGATATGATTGAGATATTCATACCATGAATTCTTATTTATTATGCTCCTTAGATTGTCTCAAAATGACTACTTGATCAGAGTAATTAGAAAGATAACAATCTAAGAGTTCCATACTTACCTTTCTTCAATAATTGAATACCTGGCCAGGGCATCCAAGTACTGAGATTAGGCAATATGTACCATGTTTTTGTGTCACGTTCCTAACTTAGACATAATCCTAGTCTTAAGTCCTAGTGTCCCTGTAGACTCAGTGAACCTAAAGCTCTGATACCAACTTGTTAGAACCAGTTACACTAAATAAGATTACTCAAAACATAACGCACAATCAATCACTAATTAATCACATACCCAAAAATATGGGTAAATTAAAACCGATTTCAACGTCAACACTCTCTCAGAAACATTTGCATAAGAGCCCAACATCTTTTTTATATTCATACTATGCCAAGAATTTGATACAAATTATTCTATCGCCTTAGACACAACATATATACACAGGAGAACAATATTTGTATATGTCACACAACAAACATTAACATGCTAACAAGATTTCGATTCATTTGAAACACCATAAACAAACTTTTCCTACCCAGACCTGAGAGTACATGGACGACTCTAGGACACACTAGACATCTAATCAACTTTCTCAAAGATTCATTACTATAGCTCCTCTTTTCTGCCACATGTTTGTTTTCGTCACTTCTGATTACCTAAAAAAATGTGGCGAACCACAAGGGTGAGACCCATGTCCCAACAAGAGATATAACCTCCAACAATGTTTATTGATTACAACATTTTAAAGTAATTAAATAGTTAAGAAGTTTAATCAGATATAACAAATAAGCTCAAAAGTACTGATGATTAACAAAATACATAAAGGAGCAGATAATAACTATCATCATTAGCCATACTATCATCCTTTATCTTGTTGACAATATAAGCAATTCAGTAGCATATGCATATCTAGCAACATGAGAAAGTCTAATAACATAGCATAGCTAACAACACGAGCATGTATAATTGGTTGAGCATATCAACACATAAGAAGAGATAACAACGAAAGATATCTAGCATCATGATTATAATCAGTAGTAGCAGTATAGTTATCGACACAAGCATAGCTACTGTATATACACATCTACAATCTTAAGCATATCCACAACGTAATTATATCTACTATCTCTTAATTGCTCTAAGCATCATCTTTATGTAAAGATAACAAACAAGGATTATCATCCAATGTGAAACATCATGTATAACCCTAAACAAATATGCTACATGGCTGTATTACATCTTTTATTATTCCCTGGGGAATTTGAATCGTACCATTCAAAGTCCAACCGACCCATGTGAAGGGATATTTGGTTCCGTACAAGATCTAGGAGTGCCGGTATCCTAAGATCTCTTCCCCTCAGTATGTACGAGTAAAAAGGCAGTGACATATCAGCCAAAGATGCCACCACAATGACATATAGTCAAGCTACTAACCACTAGTCCGCCCTTGGTACAAGTCATGACACTAGAAACTAGGGTATTCAAAACCAATCACTGAGGTACAACTACAGTTGTCCTCTAATCACATCATGTTATAATCACAGAGACACAACCACAACCGTTCTCAATCACATCAGATGTATGAGGCATGACCATAGCCAACCTCCACAATCTACATTGTGGATGATAAGGATACATCATCAACCTACCACCCCTACATACTCAACCATATGCACTCTGAGTTTCCCTTAGGAATACTCATTTCACCATCCAGTAAGTTATGACACTGAAGATGGTTCTATGACACTAGGTAGTATGTGATTAGAGTTGCACTTGATTAGTTATGCCAATTGGGTGAATTAAGGTTGCATCAAACAAGTGGACATACAAACCCTAATTCACATCTAGCATGCATATAAATATCACAACTTTGAAAAGATATAAAATATGTGAAACATAATTTCTCATCTCATCATCACATGATACTATTCACTTGCCATTCATGAAACCACACTAGTAATCATACTATTGCAAGATATAAATACTTTTCACAATATCACAGGGTATCAACCCTTATCAACATAAGAGGATTACACCTCATTTAGGGCTCAACCATGCCCAAAGGTCATTAAACCATCATACTATCACAGGATATAAATCCTTTTCACAATATCACAGGGTATCAACCCTTATCAACACAAGATAATTACACCTCATTCAGGGCTCAACCATGCCCAAAGGTCATTAAGACCATCATATTATTCCCTGCAAGATCATCATTATATTTGCATGTCTTATAACAAGGCTCAACAACATCACTTATATATAATACATTGGATCAGCACAATATTGCATTAATGAGCTAGGAGATATTCATAAACAATCATAGCAGGGTTATATTAACATTAAGAACATTCCTTTATTACATCAACATGCAAGGAATCTAGATATGATTAACACTCATCATATTCATAATGCACATGTTTAGCATAATAAAGTATCAACCATGTAGCTATGATAACCACCAATTAACACATTAGGGTTATGATCATGTTAAGGAGGTTATTCCATCATAATTCCATCCTATAAGAATGTTAAACATGAATATTAATCTTTATCTATTTGCATTATAGTTAGGTTCAACATGATAAATTATATCAGTGTTACTAATCAACACTTATACCCAAACCCTAACATACAACATCCCCATTGGATCATGGATGCATAAGGTGAACCATCACCATAACATTCCATACTATTCTCAAGTATGAACCCACACATAAATCAAGGTGTAACCATTAGGTTATAGCATACTACGGTTTTAACAATAGTAACAGAGTACTCCATGATTGTATTAGTCATTCAAGGACTATTCATACCCAATTACCATCATTTAATTGTATTAAAGCTAGGTATACCAAACTATACCTCATTAGGGTTACATGTCAACACAATATGGTTATCATCCCTTCTATTCATATGAGTGAATAGGAAATACTACCTTATTAAGGGTAACCCTCCATTTTTTCCATCATCATTCAACCAATATCACCATACCACAATGTCACCCAGAACCATTGGATGTTTAAAAGGTAAGACCAGTGGTTGTTTAAATAAGTAAACACCTTATATAAACCACCTATGAAGTCCTTGATTTGTTCTCTAGAAAGAATCACCATCTAACCCTAGACATCCCTTGATTAACAATACAAAAAGTTCCATTGAGAGTAGGGTAAATCCCACAATCGTCTGTTCATTTTAAACAAGCCATCCATTGTCAACAAGTAAGCTCCTTAAGTTGATCATATAAAGTAAACCATATAAATCACATTATTAGGAACAACATATTACATTAGCCATCATTCCACTTTATTGGAGGAATAAATATTAGATCTTGACCATTGGGTCAAGTTCATAAGTCAAAACCATCAATTACAGTATAGGTCCAACCATTGCATCAAGTGACCCAAGAAACCATTGGTCTAAGGCTTAATTGATGCTACAACTATGTGATTAACTCACCATAGGTTTTGGAGATCTGATCCATCATCATTAGTGACCATTAAGTCACCATAGGTTGTTATATCATCACTATATTCATTAATCAACATCAAATATTAAGCTAATGTCATCATTGATTGATAACATTAGTAGGGTACTTAATGGTTGATCATTAAACTTCTAATTGATCCAAAACCTGACCTAAGGGGGTGGCCATAGGTTGTCACCATCATATGACACCTTTGATACCAACCATCAATTATCATGAAGACAACACCATAGGGTTGTTGCAATGGTACCATCATCAGGTCATGGGTTTATAGAAGAAATAAGCTTAAACCCTAAAATTGACCATTGGTTGATAGGTGCTTAGCACCATAGGTTGTCAAACCAACCTGATACAAGTCATATTATACCTTAGGAATAACATACAAATGATCACAAGTTCATCTAGAACTGAAATCAGAACAAGGAACATTAAAAAAATTGAAATCCAAGTCAAGCATAGCTTTTTAGTGCATGAATCATCATTTTCAAGCAAGAACATGAGCTAGCAAGCTTATGGTAAGCAATAAACGTGGAGCAAGTTATAAAACTTGCCTCTAATGAGAAGATGAAATCCCAAATAGAAAAAAACTCGAGCAGGTAGGGTAGAAAATCCAAGCATAAGTTGTGAATTTGTCCATCTAGCACCTTTCTTCATCAAATGAGCAAACCCTAAGCATAAGGAGCAAGAAAGGTAGGGTTTTAGAGCTTTAGAGCAATTTCTACCATGGAACATCAAGGTTCCGACCTAGAGAAAGGTAGGAGTAAGGATAAAAAAGAAATAAATGGAGGAAAGAAGGAAATTCTTACTCTTTTAGGCAGTGTTTTGAAAAGCGCCCCAGGCGCCTGCCTAAGCGGCCGCTTGAGCGGCCAGGAGGCTCAACCGCCTGGTTACAGCCTTGAGCGGCCACTCAGGAGGCAGCCCATTAAGCGGCCGCCTAAACCCGCGTGGCCCGCCTATTTGCCCGCCTGATTCCTTGTTTTGGGCGCCCACTTTTGGCCGCCTAAATTTTAGGCGCTGGATTTTTGTACAATTGCTTTCTTTTTTCATTTTTTTCTAATCAAATGTTGTTGCTGCTACTATATATTGACTTTTCTAGTATCTATCTATGTGCATGACTGACTGTATTACCATGTAATATAATGTGTAATACTAGAAGTCTGTAATAATGTAATACATTGCTGCTGTACATTGTTTAATATGAAACATTACTGTGCAATACATTGCTGCTGTACATTATTTAATATGAAACATTACTGTATAATACATTTTATAATACAATAATACATACATAAATATCTACTTATCTACTGCAAATTGTATTTCTTTACCTTTCTACCTTATATAACTATAATGTACTAATACATTCTATAGTGGAATATATATTCTATTGTTTACTGGATATTAATGAAAAACATTATATATATTCTATTTGTTTACTGCATAAGCTATATTAATACATTATATATCTTCTACTGCTTACTGCATTTTAGTATATATAGTTATAAATATATTCACTACAGTAAAAGTAAACAATTTGGGTATTAGTAATACCCAAATACCATATTACAACTGTGTTAAAAACTATCTGGGTGCTTTATTTTGTTGTGTAGGCTGTATAGATAATTCTAAAACTTCCTTATATATATATTACTTATATACAAACATGTATATCTTTTTATCAAATTATAGAAGAATTTCAGTATCTGCTTTTTCAAAAAGCGGCCGCCTGAGCGGACGCCTGGCGCTCAAGCGGCCACAAGGTGCTCTCCGCACGCCTCCCGCTTCCCGCTTTCTAAAACATTTCTTTTAGGTCAAGATCACTAGAAGGAAACTTTTTAAACCCTAAAAGCAAGTCAATTACCACCCTAGATCCTTTTTCCAAGAAGGTCCCCACTTTCTTATTACTTGGATAGGAAAATTCGCAGAAGCATAGAGGGAGAACGAGGTTGGCAGAAGGATGGAAGTGGTGGAGAGAAAATGGCTCATTTTGGTGCTTAGGGATAAGTATATGAAGCTTTAAGATAAAGAAAAAGAAAAGGTTGAAGTTCTAGTATCTTTCCAATTGTCCATGTCCTTAAACCATTAAGAATATACAAGCACACACACAAGAATCTCCCCCACCATCCATAGAGACATTCTTATACCTCGTTTCTTGAATTTCCAAGCAAAACAAACAACTCATTAGTTGATAGCTACTAAAGGTAGCTCATCCATGAAAGGGTAAACCCTAAAATACCCTTGGCGCAAACACCTTCAAACCAAGGTTTGAATAGGCACCCAATTGCTAAAAAAGATCAAGAATTATGAGAGAATATACAAGGAACATAATTCAAGTGATAAGTTGCAAAGAAAACATCCCAATTGGGTAAATTGTAGAAAAGTCCAAAATGTGCATAAAATTGCATAACTTGCTCAATCAGTGTCCAAATTGGACCAAACTTGAAACTTAAGCCTATATTATGATTTCAAAGAATATCACAAGGTTATATTAGGGTTATAAGAATTCAATTATGATAATTAAGCTTATTCAACTCATTAAGCAAGTTTAGGGGCCTTACATACCCATTGTGAGATCAATTGTCTAGAGGGAGATTGTATCATTAATCATCTATATTGACACTGCAAAAGCATGTTAGTAATTAGATTAAATTGTGTAATACACTGAGAGAGTGGGCAGTGAAACATACATACATCTAATCCAAAGAATTCGAGAGATATTTTATTTTAATTGAATAGAACTCACACACACATAATGTTGTGGTGAAACTGGCATTCTAGAGATCTCATTATGCTAATTTTAGAACCAATATAATTCTTTGTTCTTATACATTCAAGCTAACTAACACTTTCTCAGTTGCAACTGGTATGTTTTAGTTAGTATTAGTCCATAGTAGTTTCAATTCCATGAGACCATCAACTCGATCCTCTTGTAGTCCCTTACTACTATGACATGAACTCTTGTGTGTTCCACACACAATTAAGTTGTGTCAAGTTTTTGGAATCATTGTTGGGGAATTGGTAGCACTAGCATTATGAGTGCTAAATCCGATCACTCTATGCCATTTTTAATTTTTGTTAACTTACTTTTCAATAAAAAAATATTGCAAAAATCTTTTTGTTACTCATAACTGTATTTTGTGTTCACACACTACATTTTTTACTTTTCAAGTACTGGCTTATGGTTCAATCATACCATTGACTACTTTCTAGGTACTAGTTTATGGTCCAATCAAACTACTAACTATGGATATCTGACTCCACCTTTGGCAGTTCATGCAAGGATTTTGCAACAAGCTAAGAAATACATAGCCTCATATCTAGGGATGATTCCTAGTACCCTATCAACAATGCACAAGGTTACATTGACGAACAAAGCGGATCAAGCTATTATTCCAAAAGAACTTGAGGTAGAAGAAGATGAAGATATATCTAATTACGGGGAAGACAATGAGGATGTGGTAGTTTTAGATGATGAATAGACTATATAGGAGAAAATAAAGGCAACATCAGCCACAACTCAGTTCGGGCATATTAGGCGAAAGATTATCAATGTGGTAATCTATACAAATTGATCTAGGTCTAGTTGTAGTGATCAAGACACAACACATCACAGAGGACCCAATGTAACACATTAACAACTTTGTTGTGACCTATAATATGTCAAAGATAGAAAGGATTCCATTCACAATGATCTATCTGAAGTTATTTCCTTACTCCTTGATGGACAAAGTGAATATTTGGTTTCTTAGTCTACCTTTAGAATCTATAGGCTCTTAGGATGAAATGATTGCCATTTTTTTTGAATGGGACTTTCCTCTTCAAAAGAGCAATGAGCTAGTGGGAAACGTTCATAGCTTCAATTAACATGTAGATGAATCCTATTAGAGGTTTGGGAGCAATATTAGAACATGCTGAGGAAGGTTTCACGACATGAGAATGATCTGTATGGTCATGATAGGACCTTCTACTATTGTTCGCATAAGGGCCAACAAACTACTCTATACATTGTAGTTACAACATTCTTTATAAATAATAAGGCATCAAAGTGTCATGAAATACTAAAGAACATGGCCAAGAAATCTTGGGGTGATGAGAATGAGCATCTTACAACAACTAAGAGTGCCATGGAATCACATGAAGTCTTGGATCTTAAGACATAGATGGCTTAGTTGACAAGGCAATTGGAGAAGGAGACTTCCACCTCATCTGAATATGAATAAGAAGAATGCATGTACACTCAATAGTATAACAATAGAACAAATGAATACTCATGGAGGAACTACCCCAAATTCACATAGAAAGATCCCAACAATTTTCAATAGGCACCCTCACAGGTGCAACAACCTCAATTGCACCAGTAGAATACTCCATAAAATTAGCATGAAAGAAGTCCAAGAATGCTTGAAAAGTTAGAGGACATGTTTAGGAAATTTATGACTAAGAATGTGTCATATCTTGACCAAGAAAAGAGAGAGAAACATAACTTGAGGGCCAAAATTAGAAGTCTAGAGACTCAAATCTCAATAGTAGACTAGCACCTATAAAAACTCAGGTGTCTGAAGAAGATCCTCACTATCGTCACCAATGATGGTGGATGTTTATTGAGTACAATCTAAATTTGAAATGGGTCAACCTCCATTCCTTTGATGGGAACCTTGTGTCCCAAGATTACCATCATATGGTATTTCTCCAAATTCAAAACAAGATAGGTATCCTCACATCTTTGTAACATTAGATCTAAACTATAGAGGCAGTCAGTGGAAGATTCTCCATACATGAAAAAATCATCCATAAAAATCTCAAAGGATCGGTCCACTATATTAGTAAAGATGGCAAACATACACCTTTTGGAAATTGCAGGCACACTACAAAGTCCAAACAACATTCATTGGTAGGCAAATGTACCATAAGAAAAAGTGGAAGTAGACTTATTTTGATCCTCAGACTCTATCCATATTTTATTGTAACCCAAATAACTGTCCAAAAATTAGAAATGAGAGCAGGAAGCGAGTCGCTCTGAAATTTGGTCAATAAGGGGTGATGGAAAATTTTCCTTAAGTGTAGCGGCATTGAGATGGTGGTAGTATATACAAACATGTAAACCAGTCACTATCCTAGTAGATACTAATTCATTCACATCATTTATGGTATTTGTTATACCATCCGTATTTGGACACTTGTGTTGTACTTTCCTATCTAGAATCAAAATTAACATATATTAATCCTACCAATAGGAGCTTAGTTACACCTCCTTTAGCACCTCTATCATGATAAGATTTAATATCCTATGAGGTTGGAGCACTGGCTCAGATCCTTCATCCAAGCATATTTTGAGTGGACAAAAGTCTTAGAGAAATCACCTTGATATCTACTATTGACCACCTAAATGTTATCTGGTGGTTCTTAAGCACTTCTATCAGCTACTCCTCCTCTGAGCTTCTCAATGAGGAAGAGGTTATCACAAGAAGCTTCTCTTCTTCTACCAGAAAGGGATATGGTGTCTATGGATTCAGCTATATGTCAGGAAGACACTTGAGTTACATCACCAGTGGAGGCGGTGGTGGACCCAAGTCCTCAAAGTATTGACTATGGAAAGTTGATAATGCCTTTAGAAATAAGGCACATTCCTTTATAATGTGCTTGTGAATAGTGATCTCTATGACATTCATCAAGTATGCATTCAATGTGAGTGTAAGATATGAATGTTGCAACAATGCCCTAGGTCCTTCATAAATGAGAGGATGTACAAGAAAAGCTCCTAGCTCTTCTAGACGTCTCTCGGCTCCAGCAAAAGAAACTTTATACATTTCCTCCATTTTCTTTACCTAGAGATGACCATCATCAACCTTATACATAATACTTTCAATGTCCAAGAAGCGTTTCCCCTATAGTAAGGAAACATCTACATCAACATGTTACATGGATAGGAATATGGATTCACTTCCCAACTTTGCTAGTTTATTTGGCTATTCTGGAAGTTTAAACTACATCCTATCATCTTCAATGCCTAGAGTCATCCTTGCTCTCCCCTTTTCCAGTGTAACATCTATTGTATCCTGGTAAAATATTCCTAAGAGTATCTTATAGACATGAAGTCTTCTTGCATTTCCATGACTACAAAATTGCCAAAAGCATAAATTTGTCCACTTTGACCAAGATGCCTTCATAGATACAATAGGTTCACACAAAGGATTTATCATTCAGATGAATTTTCATATTGGTATATCTATTCTGTTGTTTTTAGTGGCATCACATTGACATTATCTCCTGAATCACATAAGGCATTCCCGAATTAAAAACTACATATTGATCAGGGTATGTTAAAGTACATTGGGTCTTCTATGTTCCTCAGTAGCTTTCTTTGAATTTGCATGGTCACCTCCTCATGTAGAAGTAGCACATAGGAATAGGATGTCCTCCCATTCTATGTAATTATGTCCTTCAAATATTTTCACAAAAGGGAATTTGTTTAAGATCCATTCTAAAGGAGATTCACATGAATCTTGCAAAACATTTCTAAGAACTTCTTGGATTTTTGGTCTTCCATAGTCTTCTCAAGGATATCTGGAACTGGTACAAGCACCAAAATCTTCCTGATATGTGGTGGAACATATCCCTTTTTAGGGGATCTTTCTCCCCCTAAGATAGACTCAACAGAATCTTCACCTACCACTTCCTTAGGTACCCACACTATAACTACTTTCTCCCCTTAATATGTTGCCTCAGAATTGTCTATAGTTGACTCAGTTTGTCTTCTAATCTACCATGTTTCTTGTTCCTTCTCTATCACATTCCCATTATGTAGTTTTACTGCTTTGGCATGTTGGTCATTTTGTGGGATATCAATATTCCTAGGGAACCTTTGTTGAGTAGGCTTATTCAAATTATCAAAAGCCCAAAACCTCTTTAGGAACTTTTAGAAAAGGAAGTAGAATTTGATTTCAATGGTAGGTGCTTACACATATTTAATGTTTTGAAGGAGAAATTTATATCCACACATGTGGTTGTGGATGCATATTGGAGCTTCCCTTTTGAGTTGATCTGCAATGCTTTAGACTACACACTTGATGTAGTTTTGTTCTAAAGGAAAGACAAAGCCTCATGCTTGATATACTGTGCTTCTCAAACTCTCAATGATGCTTAAATAAGTTATGCCATAATAGAGAAAGTTCTCTTATAAGTTGTTTTTGCCTTTGATACATTTATACAATATTTGATTGGGACAAAGTGATTATTTAGACATATCACTCTATAATGAAGTGTTGACTATTGAAAAAGGAAGCCAAATCCAAAATCAACCTTGAATCTTACTCTTGTGAGAATTCAATATAGAGTTTAGGGGCAAGGCACGTATGGATCCATTTGTTACCCAAACTCTACCTCCCCTGTCTAGAAAGCCAGTGGCAATACGAGTTGAGCATCCATCTCGAGAACAAACCACATTCACACATATGCAATATATATATATATATATATATATATATATATATATATATATATATATATAATGGAAACACATTTCATTCATAAAAATGAACAAAAATGACACAGTACACTAAGACCGAAGGCAACATAAAGGAAATACATAACCAAAAGAGATAACATAGGTTACATCATGGAAGCAAAATCCTTATCCCCATTACTATTACAATAAGGTTCCCCATGAATGTTACATATCATAGAATAGTTCTCTTGGTGATGTGTGCAGTGGATCTTGACTTAGAAAAATATAAAAGTGTCGATAAACAATATATATCACTATGAAATCATTGAGTACGCCATGAAAAGATATGTAAACACAACTATAAAAAAATATATCACTGTGAATGCATTGAGTACATTGTGAAAAGACACGTAAACAAAATTTAATAGTAATATATAGTTATTGGATAGAAACATTATAGTAAGGAAGACGTAAAGTGAGAAAACTTAAACAAATTTCTTTTAGGCAAATTATGTTTTGGATTGTATTTTCAATTATATCATTATTATCATCATCATCAATATTAGGCCTATGTCCAACTTCCAACGGAAGGGTCCTGAGGGGCATTTGAGGCTAGAAGTTTAAATGTCACCTTGTTTCTATGAGAGGGACCTCAAGACCAAAGTCAATGAGATAACCTATTTCAACATGCCTTGTAGCCTTACCCCGAGAATTTAGGCATGTGCACAAGGGTTATATAATAGATTTTTATATTATGTTCAAGGGTAATTTGTCAACATAGTATGGTCAATCATGGAAGAAGTATACATAGGAACAATAGATAAAACAAGTAACTAAGTATCCAAACATTAAAAGCATACATACATCACAACAGGGAAAAGAGATTACACATACATTGTGAGTATTGAGTAGGTTATGATCCTAGAGAAGGATCCCTAGAGAAGGCCCAAATAAAAATGGACCTAAGTCGTAAAAAGGTATGATATGGAGTTTTAGATCAGATGGGTTTTGATAATATAATCATTATTCACATGTCATGCAAATGTTCCCCTAGACCTATGTTTCAAAAGATTCAAGCATAGTTGCATCATATCAAACATGCTTGCAATTATTCAACATAGTTCAAGTGTCACAACAATACCTTAGGTATAGGTGAAACTTCCATGTTGTGGGAGTTACTAGATGAAGATATAATTTAGTTTGGACATAGTGAAAGCATGCAATTCGAAATATTATCATATTCCAACATGCATGATCATAGTCAATTCATTTTAGGTCATATCAGTGTAAAAAGGTGTGGCTTTAAGTAATAGAGCTACTCATGGAAAAAAGGGATACAATCTAAGTCAAACACGTCACATACATCATGTAAAATACTTATTTCTAAGTTATAAGATCCTATAATGACAAATTAGGTCAAAGTTTTCTTGATCAAGTTACATCATCCATATACATAAAAGGGGGTCATTTTGGGTCAAAGTGACAATGAAAGTTACATCAAGATGATACAAGGCATTATTCAAGATCAAAGTGAAGTGAAGTTACTGATTTAGTGATATGGAAACATTTGATCATTAGTGACTAAAGTGGAGCATTAAGATTGAGATCTTTGCATAAAAGTGCATATTAAGAAACATTAGAGTAAAAGATCATATTTGGTACCAAAAAGAGGTCAAGATCAAAATCTTACTAATGTTATACCATATGTTACTGATCATGGTCATACCAATCAAGTGAGGTATCTATTTGATAAGGATTTGACATACAAATAATTAAGTACATAAAAGTATCAAAAGTGTGCATATTTGACGAAACATGAGAGCTATGAGCATATTCAAGCTATAAAACCAATTTTAATGGATAATGCTCATTAATATGATAAAAGGAATATATAATATGCCCCATTTGGCCCAAGTGAAAAAATAATATCATTTTTTCAAGGTTACCTTGAAGATGTATTATCTTGCATCTCAAATATCAATCCTTTTTCCTTTATTGTTGCACTAAATGCCAGTGCAAGAATATCCAAATTTCAAAAGCTTGTAGTCAGTTTGATAATGATCGAGTGACATTATTTCTTTGGTTATATACAAACTCACCCACCTGGATCAGTGGATTCTCATGATTCATAAGATTTGGTTTCATATGAAGCATCTACTGATTACTATGCTTGATCCTTGGATCTTCATCTAGAGGTTGTGGGCCCACAAAGCCCTTGGGTGTGTGCCCTCTCTTCTTTTCCCCATGGATAACAACCATTGTTAGTAGGGATCATGCATTATCTCTAGACCACTAGAGTCCCATGCACTACTAACTACCACTAACCGTTGCCCACTAGAGGCCACCACCCGCCTCCCATTACCATGCGATGCCACACACCGCACTAGGAAACATGAGCTCAATGAAGGCCTGGTGGGTGCACCGCCCAGTCTTGGGTCGATGATGTGAGCCTGGTAAATGTATTTTATTCCACTCTTGTATCCTAAAAAGGGAAAGCCCAAAATGTCACTAGGGTAGTTCCATGGTGGTGTTTCTAGTGTGGGAGGAAGAAGAGGTGGAAGTAAGAGAAAAAAATGGCAAGAAATCATTGAAAAAGAGAGGGGAAACGAAGAATAAGAAAGAGTGTGAACAAGGGGGATCAAATAATCAAAAAAAGGGGAATAGGTGGGGTTGAAAGTTAGCCTCGACCATCTTCTCCTGTCCTTAGGGGTACGTGGGGAAGACAACCCCATGACTGTTAGATCATGCCACATCGATGAACACAAGATCCATGGTCTGTGATTGGCCAAGAGTGAATAGGGTGAATTGCTGATGTGTTGAAATGGGAAGGATCTATGGTCTCAAAATTGAGCCTTCTCATTGGTCGAGAGGTGCTGCACGGATCAAAAACTCATTTAAGTAAGTTAAAATAGGTGCTTCTTTAGACAACTTGCAAAATGCACATCTCTCGAACTGTAACTTTGATTGATATAAAAGTTTAACCTCTGTGTCATAGAGTTCCTATACTTCTTATATAAATAGTTTGGATCCAATATGATAATGTCTTTGGCATTAAATTTTGGATGTTAGCTTCAAAAGTCTAACTAGGCACTCAACTTTAGTCAATTAAGCACAATATGACATCTGATCACATTCAAATTATTAATTGAGCATAATGTGACTCAAAGTCATCCAATTGAGCGTGAAGGAAGTTATTAAATACAATACAACATCTAATGAGTCTAGATGTATTTTAATTGGATAATAGAGAAAATAGAGGTTGTCATATCTTCTCCACCTTGAACGGAATTTTGTCTCCAAAATCAACGTAATCAGCCAATTGAGTTTGAGACTTTATATTCCATATTACAATCATAATGGAATTCCAATAAGGTATCATCATCACCTCAAACATAAACTTTATTCAAATATTAGCCAATGTATCATCAAGGTCGAAGCATAGTCACATCAATCATCAAATTGGAAAGGTCACCATTACACTAGGAGAGATCACCATATTGATCACAAATTTGGAGAGATAGTATTGTAGGTCAAACGAATAGAGATTTGTAAGCAAGAATAAATCATTACTTTCACTCCCAACATTTAATGTTCTCGTCTGTATATTGGCCTATGTGGGGTTACACATTCATGATTGAGATTTTGTGTTCTAACAATTTTGAGGTATACATCATATTTTAATATCATGGTTTCATATCAAGAACAAATGGAATGTCCCACCGTAGTCCATTGTGAGTTTATCTCTAATTCATAAACCAACAAGTCAATGTAAATCATATTTCCAAGATTTGGGGTTATGAATCTCATCAATCATGAATCAAGTTTGGTCTTAGTGTCCCAGTAGTGTGATTATATAAGTCAAAGTTGAGGTTAGTAATAACAAGTTCATTATATGTAAGTCTTTATCGAGGATAAAGTTTTGGGACATCAAGAGTCATAGGTCCATTATTTTCAAATCTAGAGTATAGGTCCTTACCTAGACCATAGGTGTGAATCATCCATCCATAAACAATAACTGAGCAACATTTTGTGATATCACTGTCAATTTCATTATCATAGTATTCAAGGTTGATGAATGATCTACACCTAGTTCCCTTTAAGAAATTTAAGTTTAATATATAATTAACATCCTCATGGTCAAGATTATCATCAAATTGAGATTCAAAATTGAGTTCCAAAATCATCATAAGACATGAAATATTGTAGAATTAGGTCAAGAGATCAAAATTGTAAGAAAGGATTACCTTTTAGAGCTCTAAATAATATAGAGACAAAAAATTATAGATAGTCCTAATAGGGATGTGACCTTGGTTAAGAAAGTCATAAATCAAAATACAATATAATTTAGTGAATTTTCTCTCATTGGTCATGAAACATTGTTCATAGATAATTGAGAAAGAAATGATCTGGTATTGCTTCATGAGATCAAAAACAAATTATCCATGTTTCAAAATTTATATAATATTTAGGGTTATAATATTGTTCCCTTCCTTTCATAGATCAAATAAAGGGACATAATAGGAAATACAAAGTCATAATAGGGCACTCTGAGAGTTAAGGCATCATAGGGTATAGTCAATGTCGGGACCCACTCTTTTGATCAGCATAAATACCAACCATTAGAGATAATCCCAAACCTAAACCCAAATTATGAAATAAAACAATGAATTCTCGACAAAAGTGATTAAACAATATACGAAAATCATAGATAAATTTTTCCTCTTTTTCTTTGTTCACAAACTCATAAATCAATGTCACATCAAGGACATCACATTCATATATCACAATCATATTCAACTCCATTAAATCCAGAATCAAATCTTGTTCTCATATGCGGTTCAGTTTACATCAGATACATGTACATTGATGAACACACTTAATCTACAACCCATCTCGGGAAAGAGAGAGTACAGGGACATTCTAATATATCTATATTATATTATTTATATCTTCTTTGTCATGACCTTTCCGCTGGATAGCATTATACCTAAAAACATTTGAAACAACCTCATGAGACTCATATAGAGCCCCAGTGAGTGGATACCTCCCACTCAAGCTAGGTACATGCATCAGCATCAGATTAAGTATAAAACTTAAAAGAAACATGCATATATTGAAAAGTATAGCAAAAAGTTCTATATTCAAATCTATCTTGCAATGGTAATCTAATCCAACAGATAAGGCAATCACTTGAACCAATTATAACCTTGAAACATCTTCTAGAACATGTCTATGAACAAATCAGTAGATACTTCTCAGTTCAGATTAAGAGCCCTATTGCATATGAAATAAGATAAGTTCTAAGCATTTTTGAATCAATACATAACAATAACATTACCCTTTTGACACTCCACCGGCTGGACATGAACAAATCAACAGATACTTCTAGTTCAGATTAAGAATCTTACTACATGAGTAATAAGTCAAGTTCTAAGCATTTTGAACCAATACATAACAATAACATTATCTTTGTGGCACTCCACCAGCCGGACCAGGAACACATCCTGCAGTCCTGAAGCTGAAGTACACATAATACATATCTACCAAACAATACTATCAAATAGTAAGCAATCCAACTCATAATCCGTATGGATATGAATCCCATCATTTATAACTTTTCAACATGACATATCATAATGTGAAATAGAAAATGTCTGTAGCAACATGATTACTTTCCACAATAAGAAGTATAATCAACAATGACAAATCATCAAGTGGTATTACAAGGAATGTAATAATCATTCAAATCATATTCTATATGGCTTATCATCTTTTATTCATTTGCCCTGAAACTACTTGGCTTGTACCTCACCAAGTAGAAGTCGCCACGCATGATTCTCGTGTCAATGACTCACCGTCACTATCATAGGGTTTAGCCGACCACCCTAAGATATCAACAACAGACCTTGGCCACCTCAGGGTTTCCTAAAGAGGCTCACGTCCTCATCTCGGGTACACGAGATAGGAACCAGCAAAATAGTATATCACATATCACAGTATTTCACATATTTTTCATTTCACATTTCACATATTTCATTTCAACAGAGTCTATTCCATCTGGACATAGACTTTCACAGCAAGGATTTAGGGCCAGAGCCACTCCAGATGACTCACTCCTAAATCTTGGTGGTCTAACCTTTAAGGTCTCGATCCACACTCCGGAAATCCTTCTCATAATTCATCGATTACTACAAGGAGATCCGTTTTGTTTCCCCAGTGTGGTCCTCGGGGGAAACTCACGGTGTTCAGGGCACCTAACTAGATGTTCAATCATTTCACTTGTTATTAATATCGTTCAGTCATCTTAGAAGAATTCAAAACATCATACATCATATCTGTGTATTCTCGCGTGACTATAATAACATGAAACAGATTAAGTTTATCAATAAGGGCAATGATCAAAGCAAGCAGCACAATAAGTCTATAAATTGCAACAAATATGATTATTTCTATCTTCTGCATCAACTCATAGCAATCATCAATAGTGGGATTTCAACCCAAGACATAATCTTATTATCCATCATTTACCCCATCAGGGTTTTATCATCATCACTGGGCCTTCATCCCTAGACATAATCTCATTATGTAACATTTACCCTTATCAGGGTTTCTCATTGTAAGAAGTGCATATTAAATTCCATTTCAACATAAATCTTATCAGCTCATTGTATATCACAGTTCTGAACAAATATTAGCAGAGGCATTAAAACTAGCAACAGTAAAATCATATAGATATCATGTATCATTCCTCATACCCAGAATAGATTTATCATACAACATATGCATGTTCCATCCAATCTGAATAGATGCCAATAAATTTCAAGCATATACATGCATACCATACTTAGTTCTCTTCTTCTTTTATTTCACATTCTTCATATGGGGTTACTAGTCATCACATGTTCACTATCAATTGAAGTTTGTACTATTAGTCCATTCTCAGAGTACAATTCACAATTCAAGAACACATTCTTGTAAATCAATTCAAATACTTGACTTTCATCTTTTCGTTGAATTCAATTACAGTTATGTGTATCTCTTAATTCCCCATTTGATATTATCATTCACTAGCATCAACAAACTCATCATTTTAGGGTAAGAGTTACATTCTTAGAATCATCTATTAATTCCTATCTTTTTCCATCATTTTATACTCGTAGTCTCAACTTCTTTCATTTCATGTTCATTACATTATCTGGACCAATCTTTCTTGATTCACTTTACATAAAATGCTTCTCTTCTACATAACATTTATCAAAATATAGTTCTTAGTATATTTCATTTAATTTGGGTTAAGCCCCATGTAATTAAAATAAAAGATAAAAATACTTCATCATACTATCTTCATTAGTTTCATCTTTATCTTGCAATCACCATTACGTACATCATGTTCATATTGTCTCTTATATTCAGATAAGTGTACCTTAATGTTGACTACTAATGCCATTCCCGTAATCAACAATGATCATTCTTTCTTGTATTAAAACAATTACATTGGACTTAGGTGATATTCATAAGAGTCATCATATTCAATGGAAGTATTAATAACTTCAATTTCAGCATTTAGTCACATTTACAACATCATATACAAGTTCTAGGTTTATCACTCATAATTGTCTTAGTAATAAACTTTTAGGGTTTTCAAGAAGTCATTCCTTAGTTCAACATATCATAAGAATCATATCATTCAGTAATCCAATCATGACTCTAGGGTTCATTAGGGTTATTCACAAACATGGAAACCCTAGTTTCCATTTTCACATATTTCATTCATCAATCATAAGTATACATTGATTAATTGACTCATTTGATTCACTTCCTCAACACAAATCCTAATCAGGATATGTGGTCATTTCAACTCCATTAACATTCAACAATACACTTGTATAATACAATCTAGTACAATTCAAATATGACTTTATACATGTCAATTCAATTCCAAGCATATCGGCCATTGGGCTGATTTTTAGGAAAAATTCACATGAAATACCATATTCATCTACCCATAATAATACCCATGCATCCTCAATCCATATAACATGAACTAATCAAGTTTCAATCAATGAGAAATAATCAAAATCAGTAAAATTGGATTCTCCAATATCTTTCCCAAATCAAATCCAATCACATACATATACAAACAAGGTTGTTGATTGTTTTAGTCAGATTGAATTAGGATTTCAACATGAATACAAATCTTAGGAGGGAGAAAAACACTCACCTCAGGTGCCAAGCACCTTAAATTCGTAGGCAAACCTCTGAATTTTTGGAAACCCAATCAAACTCTCACAAAAGAATCCAATTCTTTCTCCTCTCAACTCGGAAACCCTAGAAATGGGGATTAGAATAGAAAGAGTGAGAAAAGGGGGAGATTTGATGTGATTTCGAATCAAATCAAGGGAGGGACGGAATCTTGACATGTGAGAGAAGATTCACCATGAAATGCTATGCAAAGGAGCTAAACTTACTTGATTTCATCATATCTCGGATAGAGAAACCCTAGGTCATCATCTCCTCCACTTTCTCTACTCAAAACCCAACTCTCCTCTCTCCCAAGAATTTCGTTTCTTTGACAGGAAGGACGAGTTATGAGAGCTTCTTGTGTGTTAGTTTAGTGATATAGATGAATTGAGGTGCTTAGAACATTTGCAAACAATCCCCTAAATGTATTTTTATTTTGCTCAAACTGGTTGGTCGGCTGAGTTATAAACTCGATAGAAACCACATGTTTTAGAGCTCAAACCTCATCAAAAAATTATCAAACTGTAACCCAATGTCTGAAATTGAGTTTTTAAGATACAGTAAAATTTTTAGATAATTTGGAATTACCAATAAATAAATAAAAATCAAATACTACACTGCTATATTGCATTCAGCAGCATGTTCGGTCGAGTTTGTCCTGCACAGAACTCGACCGACACCCTCACTGTAGAGATCAAAAGTCAATAAAAAATTACGCAAATTTAAAAGGGTGTCTAAAATTGTGTTTTTAAATCACAGTTAAAATTTGAGATGAATTTGATATACCAATAAAAAGATAAAATTCAATTACCACACTACTATATCAATCTGAAAATATTATCGGTCGAGTTTGAAACTCGACCAATAAACAGGTCAGAACATTCTTCACAAATTCTGAAATTTTCCAATGTTGTTCAAATTTTATATATCCAAATCATATCCAAATTTGAAGTAAATCAGAGTTACACATAAAATACTAAAACTCATTTAGTGAGACATTCTACTTATCAAATTCTGTATTCATATGTCATCAAAACCCTAATTTGGGCCGATTATGGTTTCCAAACCTTAACCCTAATTAGGTGGATCAAAGTATGATTAAAACTCCTCATTATATTTTAAACATGAAAATTTAACTACCATCACTAATCAAGCTTTAAACAATGATCAACTTAATTAAGCATACAATTTCCAAGTAAATCCTATTTAGATGACTAATTTGAAAATGGGTCATTACAAATTCTCCCCTCCTTTTAGGATTTCGTCGCGAAATCCAAGAAAATATATGGAATAATATCATATCATCTAATCGTTCACCTCTCTGAGCATCAAATTATAAAGACTTTCATTTTATCTTTCTTTCATATGACACTTTCTTTTTGCATTAAATGAATATTTCTTCCCTTATAATCATCACATCTCTCCTTGAGTATTACAAACACTTACTTCAAAGATATTGGTAATACATCATTTATCAAGATCTAATTCACATCACCTTTCACATTTTTTTGATTGTGTATCTCATGGATTAAGATTATGACTCATTCACATATTATCATCTGCATTCATCAATTTCCTTTATAAAGAAGATCATCTAGTGTGCATCTTAGTTCATAGCTTTTTCTCACAATTTCAGATTTCATACTTAGACTCAAACTCATTAGAGATTATGTTCATAATCCACTAAGATTTCATCTTTATTATATGAAATTTCTACTTTCCATAGGTTCCATATTGAATTATAAAATCCTTTTCTCTTTCACCATTTTATCGCCATTCTTCTCTTTTTCATCATGCATCTTATTATACTACCAAACTATGTTCATATGGATACTTGGTCAGGGCATCCAGAAGAAGTATAGTCGGCAGTTCCATACTAGCTTAGATCAATACCCAAATACTTGACCAGAGTATCTGGATACTGAGTTCAGTCAGTATGCACATCATTCAGGTTATATTCAACATCCACATTATCATTTATTCCTAAATCCTATTGTCCCTGTAGACTCATCAAACCTAGGCTCTGATACCACGTCTGTCGGGACCCACTCTTTTGATCAGCATAAATACCAACCATTAGAGATAATCCCAAACCTAAACCCAGATTATGAAATAAAACAATGAATTCTTGACAAAGGCGATTAAACAATATACGAAAATCACAGATAAATTTTTCCTCTTTTTCTTTGTTCACAAACGCATAAATCAATGTCACATCAAGGACATCACATTCATATATCACAATCATATTCAACTCCATTAAATCCAGAATCAAATCTTGTTCTCATATGTGGTTCAGTTTACATCATATACATGTACATCGATGAACAAACTTAATCTACAACCCATCCCGGGAAAGAGAGAGTACAGGGACATTCTAATCTATCTAGATTATATTATTTATATCTTCTTTGTCACGACCTCTCCACTGGATAGCATTATACCTAAAAACATTTGAAACAACCTCATGAGACTCATATAGAGCCCCAGTGAGTGGATACCTCCCACTCAAGCTAGGTACATGCATCAACATCAGATTTAGTATAAAACTTAAAAGAAACATGCATATATTGAAAAGTATAGCAAAAAGTTCTATATTCAAATCTATCTTGCAATGTTAATCTAATCCAACAGATAAGTCAATCACTTGAACCAATTATAACCTTGAAACATCTTTTAGAACATGTCTATGAACAAATCAGTAGATACTTCTCAGTTCAGATTAAGAGCCCTACTGCATATGAAATAAGATAAGTTCTAAGCTTTTTTTAATCAATACATAACAATAACATTACCCTTTTGACACTCCACCAGCTGGACATGAACAAATCAATAGATACTTCTAGTTCAGATTAAGAATCTTACTACATGAGTAATAAGTCAAGTTCTAAGCATTTTGAACCAATACATAACAATAACATTATCTTTGTGACACTCCACCAGCCGGACCAAGAACACATCCTGCAGTCCTGAAGCTGAAGTACACATAATACATATCTACCAAACAATACTATCAAATAGTAAGCAATCCAACTCATAATCAGAATGGATATGAATCCCATCATTTATAACTTTTCAACATGACATATCATAATGTGAAATAGAAAATGTCTGTAGCAACATGATTACTTTCCACAACAAGAAGTATAATCAACACTGACAAATCATCAAGTGGTATTACAAGGAATGTAATAATCATTCAAATCATATTCTACACGGCTTATCATCTTTTATTCATTTGCCCTGAAACTACTTGGCTTGTACCTCACCAAGTAGAAGTCACCACGCCTGATTCTCGTGTCAACGACTCACCGTCACTATCTTAGGGTTTAGCCGGCCACCCTAAGATATCAACAACAGACCCTGGCCACCTCAGGGTTGCCTAAAGAGGCTCACGTCCTCATCTCGGGTACACGAGATAGGAACCAGCAAAATAGTATATCACATATCACAGTATTTCACACATTTTTCATTTCACATTTCACATATTTCATTTCAACAGAGTCTATTCCATCTGGACATAGACTTTCACAGCAAGGATTTAGGGCCAGAGCCACTCCAGATGACTCACTCCTAAATCTTGGTGGTCTAACCTTTAAGGTATCGATCCACACTCCAGAAATCCTTCTCATAATTCATCGATTACTACAAGGAGATCCGTTTTGGTTCCCCAGTGTGGTCCTCGGGGGAAACTCACGGTGTTCAGGGCACCTAACTAGATGTTCAATCATTTCACTTGTTATTAATCTCTTTCAGTCATCTTAGAAGAATTCAAAACATCATACATCATACATCATATCTGTGTATTCTCACGTGACTATAATAACATGAAACAGATTAAGTTTATCAATAAGGGCAATGATCAAAGCAAGAAGCACAATAAGTCTATAAATTGCAACAAATATGATTATTTCTATCTTCTGCATCAACTCATAGCAATCATCAATAGTGGGCTTTCAACCCAAGACATAATCTTATTATCCATCATTTACTCCATCAGGGTTTTATCATCATCACTGGGCCTTTAGCCCTAGACATAATCTCATTATGCAACATTTACCCTTATCAGGGTTTCTCAATGTAAGAAGTGCATATTAAATTCCATTTCAACATAAATCTTATCAGCTCATTGTATATCACAGTTTTGAACAAATATTAGCAGAGGCATTAAAACTAGAAATAGTAAAAGCATATAGATATCATGTATCATTCCTCATACCCAGAATAGATTTATCATACAACATATGCATGTTCCATCCAATATGAATAGATGCCAATAAATTTCAAGCATATACATGCATACCATACTTAGTTCTCTTCTTCTTTTATTTCACATTCTTCATATGGGGTTACTAGTCATCACATGTTCACTATCAATTGAAGTTTGTACTATTAGTCCATTCTCAGAGTACAATTCACAATTCAAGAACACATTCTTGTAAATCAATTCAAATACTTGACTTTCATCTTTTCGTTGAATTCAATTACAGTTATGTGTATCTCTTAATTCCCCATTTGATATTATCATTCACTAGCATCATCAAACTCATCATTTTAGGGTAAGAGTTACATTCTTAGAATCATCTATTAATTCCTATCTTTTTCCATCATTTTATACTCAGTAGTCTCAACTTCTTTCATTTCATGTTCATTACATTATCTGGACCAATCTTTCTTGATTCACTTTACATACAATGCTTCTCTTCTACATAACATTTACCAAAATACAATTCTTAGTATATTTCATTTAATATGGGTTAAGCCACATGTAATTAAAATAAAAGGTAAAAATACTTCATCATACTATCTTCATTAGTTTCATCTTTATCTTACAATCACCATTACGTACATCATGTTCATATTGTCTCTTATATTCAGATAAGTGTACCTTAATGTTGACTACTAATGCCATTCCCATAATCAACAATAATCATTCTTTATTGTATTAAAACAATTACATTGGACTTAGGTGATATTCATAAGTCATCATATTCAATGGAAGTATTAATAACTTCAATTTCAGCATTTAGTCACATTTACAACATCATATACAAGTTCTAGGTTTATCACTCATAATTGTCTTAGTAATAAACTTTTAGGGTTTTCAAGAAGTCATTCCTTAGTTCAACATATCATAAGAATCATATCATTCAGTAATCCAATCATGACTCTAGGGTTCATTAGGGTTATTCACAAACATGGAAACCCTAGTTTCCATTTTCACATATTTCATTCATCAATCATAAGTATGCATTGATTAATTGACTCATTTGATTCACTTCCTCAACACAAATCCTAATCAGGATATGTGGTCATTTCAACTCCATTAACATTCAACAATACACTTGTATAATACAATCTAGTACAATTCAAATATGACTTTATACATGTCAATTCGATTCCAAGCATATCGGCCATTGGGCTGATTTTTAGGAAACATTCACATGAAATACCATATTCATCTACCCATAATAATACCCATGCATCCTCAATCAATATAATAGGAACTAATCAAGTTTCAATCAATGATAAATAATCAAAATCAGTAAAATTGGATTCTCCAATATCTGTCCCAAATCAAATCCAATCACATACATATACAAACAAGGTTGTTGATTGTTTTAGTCAGATTGAATTAGGCTTTCAACATGAATACAAATCTTAGGAGGGAGAGAAACACTCACCTCAGGTGCCGAGCACCTTAAATTCGTAGGTGAACCTCTGAATTTTTGGAAACCCAATCAAACTCTCACAAAAGAATCTAATTCTTTCTCCTCTCAACTCGGAAACCCTAGAAATGGGGATTAGAAGAGAAAGAGTGAGAAAAGGGGGAGATTTGATTTGATTTCGAATCAAATCAAGGGAGGGACGGAATCTTGACATGTGAGAGAAGATTCACCATGAAATGCTATGCAAAGGAGCTAAACTTACTTGATTTCATCATATCTCGGATAGAGAAACCCTAGGTCATCATCTCCTCCACTTTCTCTACTCAAAACCCATCTCTCCTCTCTCCCAAGTATTTCGTTTCTTTGACAGGAAGGACGAGTTATGAGAGCTTCTTGTGTGTTAGTTTAGTGATATAGATGAATTGAGGTGCTTAGAACATTTGCAAACAAGTCCCTAAATGTATTTTTATTTTGCTCAAACTGGTTGGTCGGCTGAGTTATAAACTCGACCAAAACCACATGTTTCAGAGCTCAAACCTCATCAAAAAATTATGAAACTTTAACCCAATGTCTGATATGGAGATTTTAAGATAAATTAAAAAGTTTAGATCATTTGGAGTTACCATTAAATAATTAAAAATCAAATACTACACTGCTATATTGCAGTCAGCAGTATGTTCGGTCGAGTTTGTCCTGCACAGAACTCGACCGACACCCTCACTGTAGAGATCAAAAGTCATCCAAAAATTACTACAATTTAAAAAGGTGTCTAAACTTGTGTTTTTAAAGCACATTTAAAATTTGAGATCAATTGGATATACCAATAAAAAGATAAAATTCAATTACCACACTGCTATTTCAATCTAAAAATATGATCGGTCGAGTTTAAACCTCGACCGATAAATAGGTCAGAACATTCTTCAAAAATTCTGATATTTTTCAATGCTGTTCAAATTTTATATATACAAATCATATCCAAATTTGAAGTAAATCAGAGTTACATATAAAATACTAAAAATAATTTAGTGAGACATTCTACTTATCAAATTCTGTATTCATATGTCATCAAAACCCCAATTTGGGCCGATTAGGGTTTCCAAACCTTAACCCTAATTAGGTGGATCAAAGTATGATTAAACCTCCTCATTATATTTAAAACATGAAAATTTAACTACCATCACTAATCAAGCTTTAAACAATGATCAACTTAATTAAGCATGCAATTTCCAAGTAAATCCTATTCAGATGACTAATTTGAAAACGTGTCATTACAAATTCTCCCCTCCTTTTAGGATTTCGTCTCGAAATCCAAGAAAAGATATGGAAGAATATCATATCATCTAATCGTTCACCTCTCTGAGCATCAAATTATAAAGACTTTCATTTTATCTTTCTTTCATATGACACTTTCTTTTTGCATTAAATGAATATTTCTTCCCTTATAATCATCACATCTCTCCTTGAGTATTACAAACACTTACTTCAAAGATATTGGTAATACATCATTTATCAAGATCTAATTCACATCACCTTTCACATTTTTTTTGATTGTGTATCTCATGGATTAAGATTATGACTCATTCACATATTATCATCTGCATTCATCAATTTCCTTTATAAAGAAGATCATCTAGTGTGCATCTTAGTTCATAGCTTTTTCTCACAATTTCAGATTTCATACTTAGACTCAAACTCATTAGAGATTATGCTCATAATCCACTAAGCTTTCATCTTTATTATATGAAATTTCTGCTTTCCATAGGTTCCATTTTGAATTATAAAATCCTTTTCTCTTTCACCATTTTATCGCCATTCTTCTCTTTTTCATCATGCATCTTATTATACTACCAAACTATGTTCATCTGGATACTTGGTCAGGGCATCCAGAAGAAGTATAGTCGACAGTTCCATACTATCTTAGCTCAATACCCAAATACTTGACCAGAGTATCTGGATACTGAGTTCAGTCAGTATGCACATCATTCATGTTATATTCAACATCCACATTATCATTTATTCCTAAATACTATTGTCCCTGTAGACTCATCTAACCTAGGCTCTGATACCACGTCTATCGGGACCCACTCTTTTGATCAGCATAAATACCAACCATTAGAGATAATCCCAAACCTAAACCCAGATTATGAAATAAAACAATGAATTCTCGACAACGGCGATTAAACAATATACGAAAATCACAGATACATTTTTCCTCTTTTTCTTTGTTCACAAACTCATAAATCAATGTCACATCAAGGACATCACATTCATATATCACAATCATATTCAACTCCATTAAATCCAGAATCAAATCTTGTTCTCATATGCGGTTCAGTTTACATCAAATACATGTACATTGATGAACAAACTTAATCTACAACCCATCCCGGGAAAGAGAGAGTACAGGGACATTCTAATCTATCTAGATTATATTATTTATATCTTCTTTGTCACGACCTCTCCGCTGGATAGCATTATACCTAAAAACATTTGAAACAACCTCATGAGACTCATATAGAGCCCAGTGAGTGGATACCTACCACTCAAGCTAGGTACATACATCAGCATCAGATTAAGTATAAAACTTAAAAGAAACATGCAGATATTGAAAAGTATAGCAAAAAGTTATATATTCAAATATATCTTGCAATGGTAATCTAATCCAACAGATAAGGCAATCACTTGAACCAATTATAACCTTCAAACATCTTTTAGAACATGTCTATGAACAAATCAGTAGATACTTCTCAGTTCAGATTAAGAGCCCTACTGCATATGAAATAAGATAAGTTCTAAGCATTTTTTAATCAATACATAACAATAACATTACCCTTTTGACACTCCACCAGCTGGACATGAACAAATCAACAGATACTTCTAGTTCAGATTAAGAATCTTACTACATGAGTAATAAGTCAAGTTCTAAGCATTTTGAACCAATACATAACATTAACATTATCTTTGTGACACTCCACCAGCCGGACCAGGAACACATCCTGTAGTCCTGAAGCTGAAGTACACATAATACATATCTACCAAACAATACTATAAAATAGTAAGCAATCCAACTCATAATCAGAATGGATATGAATCCCATGATTTATAACTTTTCAACATGACATATCATAATGTGAAATAGAAAATTTATGTAGCAACATGATTACTTTCCACAACAAGAAGTATAATCAACAATGACAAATCATCAAGTGGTATTACAAGGAATGTAATAATCATTCAAATCATATTCTACACAGCTTATCATCTTTTATTCATTTGCCCTGAAACTACTTGGCTTGTACCTCACCAAGTAGAAGTCGCCACGCCTGATTCTCGTGTCAACGACTCACCGTCACTATCTTAGGGTTTAGCCGGCCACCCTAAGATATCAACAACAGACCCTGGCCACCTCAGGGTTGCCTAAAGAGGCTTACGTCCTCATCTCGGGTACACGAGATAGGAACCAGCAAAACAGTATATCACATATCACAGTATTTCACATATTTTTCATTTCACATTTCACATATTTCATTTCAACAGAGTCTATTCCATCTGGACATAGACTTTCACAGCAAGGATTTAGGGCCAGAGCCACTCCAGATGACTCACTCCTAAATCTTGGTGGTATAACCTTTAAGGTCTCGATCCACACTCCGAAAACCTTCTCATAATTCATCGATTACTACAAGGAGATCCGTTTTGTTTCCCCAGTGTGGTCCTCGGGGGAAACTCACGGTGTTCAGGGAACCTAACTAGATGTTTAATCATTTCACTTGTTATTAATCTCTTTCAGTCATCTTAGAAGAATTCAAAACATCATACATCATATCTGTGTATTCTCGCGTGACTATAATAACATGAAACAGATTAAATTTATCAATAAGGCAATGATCAAAGCAAGAAGCACAATAAGTCTATAAATTGCAACAAATATGATTATTTCTATCTTCTGCATCAACTCATAGCAATCATCAATAATGGGCTTTCAACCCAAGACATAATCTTATTATCCATCATTTACCCCATCAGGGTTTTATCATCATCACTGGGCCTTCAGCCCTAGACACAATCTCATTATGCAACATTTACCCTTATCAGGGTTTCTCAATGTAAGAAGTGCATATTAAATTCCATTTCAACATAAATCTTATCAGCTCATTGTATATCACAGTTCTGAACAAATATTAGCAGAGGCATTAAAACTAGCAACAGTAAAAGCATATAGATATCATGTATCATTCCTCATACCCAGAATAGATTTATCATACAACATATGCATGTTCCATCCAATCTGAATAGATGCCAATAAATTTCAAGCATATACATGCATACCATACTTAGTTCTCTTCTTCTTTTATTTCACATTCTTCATATGGGGTTACTAGTCATCACATGTTCACTATCAATTGAAGTATGTACTATTAGTCCATTCTCAGAGTACAATTCACAATTCAAGAACACATTCTTGTAAATCAATTCAAATACTTGACTTTCATCTTTTCGTTGAATTCAATTACAGTTATGTGTATCTCTTAATTCCCCATTTGATATTATCATTCACTAGCATCATCAAACTCATCATTTTAGGGTAAGAGTTACATTCTTAGAATCATCTATTAATTCCTATCTTTTTCCATCATTTTATACTCAGTAGTCTCAACTTCTTTCATTTCATGTTCATTACATTATCTAGACCAATCTTTCTTGATTCACTTTACATACAATGCTTCTCTTCTACATAACATTTATCAAAATAAAGTTCTTAGTATATTTAATTTAATTTGGGTTAATCCACATGTAATTAAAATAAAAGATAAAAATACTTCATCATACTATCTTCATTAGTTTCATCTTTATCTTGCAATCACCATTACGTACATCATGTTCATATTGTCTCTTATATTCAGATAAGTGTACCTTAATGTTGACTACTAATGCCATTCCCATAATAAAAAATGATCATTCTTTATTGTATTAAAACAATTACATTGGACTTAGGTGATATTCATAAGATTCATCATATTCAATGGAAGTATTAATAACTTCAATTTCAGCATTTAGTCACATTTACAACATCATATACAAGTTCTAGGTTTATCACTCATAATTGTCTTAGTAATAAACTTTTAGGGTTTTCAAGAAGTCATTCCTTACTTCAACATATCATAAGAATCATATCATTCAGTAATCCAATCATGACTCTAGGGTTCATTAGGGTTATTCACAAACATGGAAACCCTAGTTTCCATTTTCACATATTTCATTCATCAATCATAAGTATACATTGATTAATTGACTCATTTGATTCACTTCCTCAACACAAATCCTAATCAGGATATGTGGTCATTTCAACTCCATTAACATTCAACAATACACTTGTATAATACAATCTAGTACAATTCAAATATGACTTTATACATGTCAATTCAATTCCAAGCATATCGGCCATTGGGCTGATTTTTAGGAAAAATTCACATGAAATACCATATTCATCTACCCATAATAATACCCATGCATCCTCAATCAATATAACATGAACTAATCAAGTTTCAATCAATGAGAAATAATCAAAATCAGTAAAATTGGATTCTCCAATATCTTTCCCAAATCAAATCCAATCACATACATATACAAACAAGGTTGTTGATTGTTTTAGTCGGATTGAATTAGGCTTTCAACATGAATACAAATCTTAGGAGGGAGAAAAACACTCACCTCAGGTGCCAAGCACCTTAAATTCGTAGGTGAACCTCTGAATTTTTGGAAGCCCAATCAAACTCTCACAAAAGAATCCAATTCTTTCTCCTCTCAACTCGGAAACCCTAGAAATGGGGATTAGGAGAGAAAGAGTGAGAAAAGGGGGAGATTTGATGTGATTTCGAATCAAATCAAGGGAGGGACGGAATCTTGACATGTGAGAGAAGATTCACCATGAAATTCTATGCAAAGGAGCTAAACTTACTTGATTTCATCATATCTCGGATAGAGAAACCCTAGGTCATCATCTCCTCCACTTTCTCTACTCAAAACCCATCTCTCCTCTCTCCCAAGCATTTCGTTTCTTTGACAGGAAGGAAGAGTTATGAGAGATTCTTGTGTGTTAGTTTAGTGATATAGATGAATTGAGGTGCTTAGAACATTTGCAAACAAGTCCCTAAATGTATTTTTATTTTGCTCAAACTGGTTGATCGGCTGAGTTATAAACTCGACCGAAACCACATGTTTCAGAGCTCAAACCTCATCAAAAAATTATGAAACTTTAATAAAATTTCTAAAATGGAGTTTTTAAGATACAGTAAAAATTTTAGATCATTTGGAGTTACCAATAAATAATTAAAAATCAAATACTATACTTCTATATTGCAGTCAGCAGCATGTTCGGTCGAGTTTGTCCTGCACAGAACTCGACCGACACCCTCACTGTAGAGATCAAAAGTCATCAAAAAATTACTCCCATTTAAAAAGGTGTCGAAAATTGTGTTTTTCAAGCACAGTTAAAATTTCAGATCAATTGGATATACCAATAAAAAGATAAAATTCAATTACCACACTGCTATATCAATCTGAAAATATGATCGGTCGAGTTTGAAACTCGACCGATAAACAGGTCAGAACATTCTTAAAAAATTCTGATATTTTCCAATGTTGTTTAAATTGTACATATCCAAATCATATCCAAATTTGAAGTAAATCAGAGTTACATATAAAATACTAAAAATCATTTAGTGAGACATTCTACTTATCAAATTCTGTATTCATATGTCATCAAAACCCTAATTTGGGCCGATTAGGGTTTCCAAACCTTAACCCTAATTAGGTGGATCAAAGTATGATTAAACCTCCTCATTATATTTAAAACATGAAAATTTAACTACCATCACTAATCAAGATTTAAACAATGATCAACTTAATTAAGCATACAATTTCCAAGTAAATCCTATTCAAATGACTAATTTGAAAACGGGTCATTACAATCAAGGTCTCACATGATTCACAATAATAAGAAAATGGGAAGCAAAATAAATCTTTGGGAATTTTCCTCTTGTACAAGTTCTCCTCTTCATGATCTAAATGTCCAAAGATATAGTTATATCAAAGTATGGGGAATGACATCAATAAAAAGGTATTTTCTTAGTCATGTTTGAGGTTTGGTCAAAAATCATGGACATCATAGGTTTCATAATATAGAGAACTCATCAACCATGAGGTATAAAGCATAAGTTCCACCTTATTTCATCACATACAAGATCCTTGTGACTTATCTCAAATAGAGGAAGCATATATGTCAGATTGGGTAAAAGTGAGTCTGCATAATCTGAGGTTTTACCCACGAGTACATGACCTCAAGATCAAAATAGGATTTTAAAGTTAAGGATCATGGAACTATCATCATCATCTTTTATGTATTCAAATTAATTTTGGTTTTCTCATGCACAAGCTTCTCATAATTGAGAAATCAAGTGATTAACTGTCACGAAAGAAGAATCACATGAGGAGATGAAAAAACTAACTAATCTTCATTTAATTAGGTGGCTTAGGATAGTACTTATAGAAGATATGAGATTCTAGAAGACTCTGTAAGCTCTTAAGGGAAGAACCTAATCCATTATTGGATCCACTTCAGGTAGGGGGTGATGACTAGCTAAAACCTCCACATTTAGAACCATACCCATTTCCTTAGTTTTACCCTTATGGATTTTGGTTCTCCCGAGGTTCATATGAAGTATTATACCAAACAGATATTTAGAGGCCTATGTTTATGGCTCTTATACCAGTTGCACTGATTAGATTAATTATCAAATCCTACCTCCCTTGACTAGAGAGTCAATGATTGTCTAGAAAGTGGACCGAATTCACAACAAACAATTTGTATGCAAAACGAAATAACATTCCATTCATCATAATTAACCAAAAGATTTTTGTAGACTAAGCCCAAAGGTAACATAAAGAAAGATGTATCCAAGATATATAACATAAGTTACATCATGGAAACAAAATTATTATACCCATTACTATTACAAGAAGATTCCCCATAATTGTTACATTTCATAGATTAGTTCTCTTGATGATGTGTTCAATGGATCTTCACTTGGTAGCATCAATAATGTTGATAAACAAAATATATTAATGTGAGTGCATTGAATATGCTATGAAAAAATATGCAAACATAGTTTAAGAGTAATATAGTGCTTGGCTAGAAACATTATAGTAAGAAAAAAGTAAAGCACGAAAATGTAAAAAAAAAATCTTTTTTGGAAAAGCACATTTTCAATTACACATTCCATTATATTATTTTTTTTGATCCAAAAAAACTCGTGTGGCTTTTTTTGTATTTTTGTAAGCATATTTACAAAAATTATTACTCAAAGAGTAATGCATATGAAAAGATAGAAAAAGATAAATTGTACAAGGATAATCTGAGAGAAAAATTTCTCAGCAAAGGGGAAGGAAAAAGGGCATGTTCTATCAAGAATCTTGAGACATAAGAAATCCCCTTTGACATGTATCCAGAGAGCTTCAATAGAAGAATAACTATAACCATGTACACGTCTGTTCCTTTCACTCTAAAGAAAATATTGCATAAGAAGAAATAAAATCTTTTTAACTCCAGAATATCCTTCAACATCCTTCCATGTTGAGTGTGAAAAAGGATCCCCAGATCACTATCTTCACAACTACATAATATCTCTCCAAAAGAAAAATCAAAAGACTAGAAGAAATCCTCATATCCATCATAGCAGAAGGACACTTGATACATATAAAAAAGCAACTCTTGAGACATAAGAAGTCCCCTTTGATGCGTATCCAGAGATCTTCAATAGAAGAAAAATTGTTGTCATGTACACATCTGTTCCTTTCACTCTAAAGAATATATTATATAAGAAGAAATTAAATCCTTTTATCTCTAGAAAATCCTTCAACATCCTTCCATGTTGAGTGCAAAAAAAGGATCCCCAGATCACTATATGTAGAGCTATATAATCTCTCCCCAAAAGAACGTTCAAAAACTAGATGAAAGACATCCTCATATCCATCACAACAAAGTGGACACATAGATGCCAGTTGAATGCCGATTCTTCTAATATAATCTCCTGTGGGCAACTTATTCAGAAATGCCTTCCAAATATGAAAAGAACACCTTATGAGAACATTACTCTTCCAAATCCAAGCATAAAACCTAGATTCAGTCTTCTTAACATGAAAAGCATTCCAAAAGACTTTCAACTTTGGAGACAAGAGACCATCAAAATGAATAGAATTAGAAGACAAAGATGGCTTTGGCCGAGAAGTAATGAGAATAGATAACTGTAACGCATGGGCCCACTGCCCGAGGAACTAGCAGAGTTTCAGGAATGACGATTGGCCCCACAAACTACCACTAGCCTTAACTGCACACTTTGTCCACACTAACGCCCAATTAAGGCTAGTGGTGGTTTTCGGGGCCAGCCGTCATTCCTAAAACTCTGCTAGTGCATCGGGAAGTGGGACCATGCATTACAAATGGTATTAGATCCATAACCCCTCCAGTAGGTGGGGCCCACATGGGCATGTGGCATGCCAGTCTTGAGTCGTGCAGTCCAGGCATGTAGGAAAGGGTTGTCTATGGTTGACGTAGCCACCCTTGCACCATTATTCCGTGATCGGGAGCTGGGTGTCCATGGGCCATTGTGGGTCTGCACTGAAATGGGGTCAGATTATGAGGCCATATAGTTGAGACTTGATGAGGACGTCAAGAGTCTAAGTGGGGGAGATTGTAACGTCCCAGGATTTCAGGCCTCAGATAACATGATCTTAAAAGGAATGATTGGACTACCTATATCACCAAGGTGCACCTCCTTTTCCGGAAGCCCATCACTAAAGAACTCCATAGTTAAGTGTGCTCAGCTTAGAGTAGTACTAGGATGGGTGACCAGTCAGGAAGTTGATCCTGGCTTGCGCGTCAGTGTGGACAAAGTGCGCAGTTAAGGCTAGTGGTGGTTTGTGGGGCCAGTTGTCATTCTAGAAACTCAACTAGAGCCTTGGGCAGTGGTTCTGGGCGTTACAAATGGTATCAGAGCCATAACCCCTCCAGTAGGTGGGGCCCACATGGACATGGCATGCCTGTCTTGATCCGTGCGGTCCAAGCATGTAGGAAAGGGCTATCTGTGGTTGACGTAGCCACCCTTGCACTGGTATTCCATGATCGGGAGCTGGGTGTCCATGGGGCATTGTGGGTTTGCACTGAAATGGGGAAGAGATTATGAAGCCTTATAGTTGAGCCTTGACGAGGACGTCAAGAGCCTAAGTGGGGGAGATTGTAACATCCTAGGATTTGAGGCCTCAGATAACACAATCTTAAAAGGAATGATTGGACTACCCATATCACCAAGGTGCACCTCCTTTTCCGGGAGCCCATCACTAAGAACTCCATAGTTAAGCGTGCTCATCTTGGAGTAGTACTGAGATGGGTGACCTGTCAGGAAGCTGATCCTGGCATGCACGTGAGTGAGGACAAAGCGCGCAGTTAAGGCTAGTGGTGGTTTGTGGGGACAGTTGTCATTCTTGAAACCTTGCTAGAGCTTGGGAAGTGGGTCCGGGCATTACAATAACTCCTTGTTCATCCTGCTATATGGAATCCACCACTCAGAATCATGAATGATACTAGAAATATAGCAATCAATAGGAAATCCAAGCTTTAACTTAGCTTTCATTCCCAAGACATCAATAATAAACACATTGCCTTTCAACCAAGGTCTTGCCAAAGTTTCATATCTCTGCCATCTCCAATAATAAAATAGATATCAGAAATGATCTAAGTTCTCTATTTAATCACTTTCTTCAAAATCCAGGACTAGTTTGATTTAGTCTTGACTAACCAAAAAGATGAACACTTGAAATACTTTTAACCAATCCATTTTACCCATAAAATATCTTTTTTCTTCCACAAGATTCCATGCATTTAAACATAGACATACCAAAGATACCTCCTTAGTACTTATAATTCCCAAACCTCCTTCACCTTTGGGAAGAGTAATAGTTTCCCAAGGAACCAAATGCAAATTGGATTTATTTTCAGAATTGGCCCATACAAAATTTTGACATATTCTATCAATCAACTCACATACTGAAAATGAAGGGGGAAAGCCACAGTCCAGTAGAGATGCAAAGTGTATAGAGTGGACTTTACCAGTTCACATCGACCTATAAAAGAGAGAGAACACACCTTCTAGCCTTCAAGATTTGTTCTAATTTTATCAATGAGAGGCTCACAGTCTTTCCTTTCAATTTGCCAATAAGGAGAGGAACTTTGAGATACTTGGAAGGAAGTTGGCATTCATGAAATACAAGAATATTCATAATATATTGTTTGGAGAATTTTTGCTAAAAAGAATGGAACTCTTACTAGCATTGATTCTGAGGTTAGACATAACACAAAAGAGTAAAAAATATCCTTGATAGATCTCACATTAGATTCAGAAGCTTCCAAGAACACTATAAGATCGTCAGAAAAAAATAATATGAGAAATATCAAAAGAAACTGAAGATCTCAAAGGAATCACAGAATTTCTAGATACCGCCTTCTTAATCAACTCAGAAAGACCCTGCATAACAATGAAAAAAGATAAGGGGCAATTGGGTCCCCTTATTCCATTATATTATAATCAATATTAGGCCCTTGACCATTCCAAAGGAAGGGTCCATGAGGGGGATTTGAGGTTAGAAGCCTAAATGGAAACTCTATTTCTACGTGAGAGACCATAAGACCAAAGTCAATGAGCTAACCCTATTTCACCATGCCTTGTGCCTTTACCTCAAGAATTTGGGCAGGTGTACAAGGGTTATATAATGGATTTCTATATTATATTCAAGGTTTTTCAACATATTACGATCTATACTGGGAGTAGTATTTATAGGTAAAAAGATCAAACAAGTAACTAAGTAGCCAAACATTATAACCATACATACAAATAAGCCAATATCATATTAGTGTCGGGAGATTAAGCCTTCCTTGTGAGTAGTGAGTAGGTTATGATCCTTGAGAAAGTTCCCTAGAGAAGGCCCAAATCAAAGAGGATATAAGATGTAAACAAATATAATATGGGATATTAGATTAGTTGTATTTTTATAATATAATAACGATTCATGTCATGTGGATGTTTCCCTAGACCTAGGTTTCAAAAAATTATTCAAGCATTTTCCATCATATTAAACGTGCATACAATTATTCAACATAGTTCAAATGTCACAACAATACCTTAGGCATCATCATCATCATCATCATCATCATCATCATCATCATCATCATCATCATCATCATCATCATCATCATCATCATCATCATCATCATCATCATCATCATCATCATCATCATCATCATCATCATCATCATCATCATCATCATCATCATCATCATCATCATCATCATCATCATCATCATCATCATCATCATCATCATCATCATCATCATCATCATCATCATCAACAACAACAACAACAACAACAACAACAACAACAACAACAACAGCAAAACCTCAATCCCAACTATGTTGGGGTCAGCTACATGGATCCTTCTTTTTCCATTCAGTTCTATCATGGGTCATATTTTGGTTGAGATGTAGAGATTCAAAATCTCTCTTTGTAATCTCTTCCCATGTTAATTTAGGCCTTCCTCTTCTTCTATTAATTGTGCTTTCCTCAACAGTATTGCTTCGTATAGGCGCATTAGTCGGTATGCATTACACATGTCCATACCATCTGAGTCAGCCCTCACACAACTTGTCCCCAATGCTCGCCACCCCCACTTTATTCCTGATATAGTCATTTATCAAAAGATCTTTTCTTGTCCTCCCACACATCCATCTCAACATACACATTTCAGCCACGTTCATCTTGTTGAGTCCTTGTTTCTTCACCACCCAACATTCACTCCCATAGAGCATGTTGAAAATCCACATTGTGAGAGTTACTAGATGAAGATATTATTTTATTTGGAAATTGGGAAAACATGAGTTTCTAAATATTATCATATTCCAACATACATGATCATAGTCAATTCATTTTAGATCATATTAGTGTACAAAGTTAAGCCTTTAAGTATTATGAGATACTTATGGCAAAAAGGCATAAGGTCTTAGTCAAATGTCACAAACATCATGAAGATTACTTATTTCTTAGACGATCTTATAATGAAAAATTAGGCAAAAGTTCCATTCTTGATCAACTTATGTCATCCGTATAACATTAAAGGGGATCATTTTGCGTCAAAATGATCATTAAAGTTACATCAAAATGATAGAAGGAATTATTTAGGTCCAAAGTTAAGTACTATTACTGATTTAGAGGTCTAGGACAACATTTGATTATTATAGCTAAAATGGAGCATTAATGTCAAGATTTTAGCATAAAAGTGCATATTAAGAAACATTAGAGTAAAAGATCATACAAGGGTACCAAAAAGAGGTCAATGTTGAGTATTTATCAATGTGACATCATATGTTACCGATCAGGGTTATACCAATCAAGTGAGGTCATAATCGCTAAGTATTTGACATACAACACTTTACACACATCATAAGATCAAAAGTGTGTATATTTAGCAAAACAAGAGAGTAACGAGTGCATTCATTCCATGAAACTGATTTGACAGACATGGCTCATTTTTCTGATCAAAAGTAGATATTATATGCCCCATTTTGTCCCAAGGGAAGATTTATTATTATTTTTGCAAGATTACCTTGAAGACTTATTATCTGAGTCATTTGATATTCATCTAGAGACTGATGATGGCCCATGAATCCCTTGGATGGCCTGCTTCTCTTCTTGGGCCCGTGGCTAACAAATAATATTAGTCTGCCCATAGAGAATTGGCTCTAGCCCACCAAGGGTCCTAGAGCATAGTTAACCACCATTGGATGTTTCCCACTAGCATCCATCACCAAATTCCCACCACCATGTGACACCACCCACTGCCCTCGAGTACATGAGCTCGTGTAAAGCACCTATCCTGGTGAGCTTGTTGGTGTAGCCTACCGATGGGGGGCATGGGTCTGAAGGGCCTCATGGGTGCCCTACCCAGGTTTGGCTCAGTCAAACAAGACTAAGGGAGGTATTTGATTCCCCTCTCATGGCTTAGAGAGGGAGGCCCAAAAGGGCACCACATTAGTGCCATGGTGGTGCTGCCAATGTGGGAGGAAGAAAAAGAAGTGGAAGAAGGGGAATAAATAAACAAATTGTGAGGAAAGAGAGGCGAAATTAAAAATAAGAAGAAAGGATACTCATGAGAAGGGATGTAGGTGGGGAGGAAAGTTATCTCCAACCATGTTCTCTTGTCCTTGGGAGTAGGTGGGGAAGACAATCCCACGACTGTTAGATTGAGCTACTATCTATGGACACAATGTAACATCCCTGACCTGGGTTTAGGGATAACCCTATTTTTTAGCCTAAATAAGTTTCTTATAACTTTAATATAATCCTCTAAAGTGTTTTGTAATCAGGTGACAAACTTATGTTTCAAATTTGGTCCTGTTTAAATAATGTTTGAGCAATGTTATCTTATTTTGGACCAAGATGCAATTTACCCAAGAAGAGGGGTTATATTGCAATATGTCACATGTTGAAAGTTCCTCATGTGTTTTATCATCTTAAGAGAGAGAATGATGCAAGGTGGTGGCTTTTGGAAAGCCTAAGTTCCAAGTTTGAACTTGTTTGAATAATGCTAGTGTCTTATGTACCAATTTTGGTACAAGTTGTAATTTACCCAAAATGTAGGGTTGATATGCAAATTAACACCTCTAGAATGTCCCTAATCCCTCTAAGTATCATATAGAGTAGATATAAAGAAGGAGGCACCAAGTTTGAATCATGTATAAGTGATGTTATTCTTGGTGATAGAAAGACCAAGAAAGGGGTTGAATGTGAAACCCTAAACTTGAGTTGTATCAAGTTGTAGAGTCCATATGAGAGTACCTATCGGCCAAGGAGACATAGAGGGAGTCTCATATCGGTTTTTCAACTCTTGAAAAAGGCCATGATGACCTAAGCACCTCAACGAGGTGATCCATGATGAGTTAGATGCTCCTTGCAAAAAGTTGTATCAGTTTGCACATTTGTGAGATAAAGATGAGATATCTTGTCCAACAAGATAAGTAATGGCCACAATATTATCTCTAGATTATCCTCAAGTGTTTTGCATGTCAAGATAAATATGAGTGCATGCAATGACAAGTGTCAACCATGCATGGACATGTGGCACCTAGTATCTTTAAAATGATGACACCTCATATGCATACTTTTTCATGAACCTCAAGTATATATACCCTTCCTTTCACCTATTAGTGGAATTTTTCTAATCTTACCACCCCCTTTCTATTATATATCATGCATAGAGTCTTAGTATCATGCATAGGAAGAGGGGTATCATGCATAGAGCTTTGGTATTGGCCATAGCAAGGTGATATCAGCCATAGCAAAGTGATATCGACCAAGTGAGGGATATCAACCACAAGTGGTGAAGTATCGTGCATAGTGCTGAGGAACTCAAGTCCTGGACCATTGAGAAGCTCATCTTCAACCTTGGGAACGTGAAGATTTGGATATTGGAGCTTTGAAGTTGCTTTTGAGGTGGGTTATATAACTAGAACTCAATTATGTTATTATTTACTATCGATGTTGCCTTAGTTAAACGATTTACTTTCAAATAGAATTTTCTTGCATAATTGATGAACCCATGAGCTCTAGTAGTAACCTAGGACTATTGTCCATGAATTAGAACAGTAAGAACAAGAGTCTAGAGGTTTATGATGATGATATCATCATGGTTCAACCCGTGTTGGATTGAAGCACCTCTAACCCGATATGGTGTTGAAGGATACAACTTATACCCGATATGGTGTTAAAATCCTAGATAGTGATGGATATACACCTGTAGAACGATATAGTGATGATAATAAACCTTATGCACGATATGGTGACACACACATACACCTCAAGATCGATATGGTGGGCACACATACACCTTATACCTGATATGGTGTTGAAACCCTAGATGGTGATATGGAATCTGATATACCTTGGAACCCCATACCCTTATCATTTTGTGTAATGAGTTAATTGTGAAGGGTTCAACCAGTTGTCTAGACTATCACTCAACACATGATAGGATTTATCCCATGAAGGTATGAAAGAGTATGAGCATAAGGGTTTAACCCGATATGCTAACCCGATATGGCAACCCGATATGGTAACTTGATATGGTAACTCGATATGATGATATGAACACAACCAATAGCATGTTATAGTGATGAATTTATACCTCATGGACGATATGAGTGACACATACACACACCTTGTGCATGATATGGGGTCAAGTACACACCTTATACCCGATATGCTGTTGAGTATATACCTAACCTGATATGATGTTGAAACTCAACATGGTGTTGTGAAACCCGATATGCAAACCCCTAAGGTTGAGTAATGTGATATGGATGCACGATATGGTGATGAGGATACACCTATATACCTGATATGGAAGCATACCTACACCTATATACCCGATATGGAGGAAGCACCTCAATCCAATACACTTGAATGAGTGATACATGTAGTATGTTATGTCAAATGATACTTTAAGACATGAAGGGTTTAATGCATTTGGATAAATATGGGCCAATGTACATTGAGAGAAGGATTGAGCCAACCTAATGGAGTATGATATAATCAATATCCTAGTGAGGATGAAAGATAAACTTATACTTGTTTAATACTCATGTGATGAGTATACATTGATACTCCTAATATATGTGGAGTCTAAATTAGGGTTGTGATTCTTGATGAATGTACTTGAAAACCCTAGTCAGATTAATAAGGGAAACCTTAACCCTAATGAAGGGTAATGATATGATTTGAAACTACAATTGGTTAATAAAGGGAAACCCTAACCATATTGAAACCATGCTGATAGAATGAGATAATGAGCATAGCTAAGCATGAGCTATAATGTTTCATATAATACCGATTATATAAGTCTTATGACCTAGAGATAGTTGTTGCCTAGTGATAGGTGACAAGATGTTTAATGGGCCTTGTGAGCCATGTGAATAGTTGTTGCCTAGTGAGAGGTGACAAGATGTTTAATGGGTTGGTGAGCCATGTGAATAGTTTTAGCCTAGTGAGAGGTGACAAGATGTTTAAAGGGCCTGGTGAGCCATGTGAATAGTTGTTGCCTAGTGAGAGGTGACAAGATGTTTAATGGGCCTGGTGAGCCATGTGAATAGTTGTTTCCTAGTAAGAGGTGACAAGATGTTTAATGGTCCTGGTGAGCCATGTGAATAGTTGTTGCCTAGTGAGAGGTGATAAGATGTTTATAAGAGTCTCATGTAAGAAATGGTAATGTTCAAAATAAACTAAGGGAAATGGAAACCCAGTAACATCATAATAATAATTAAATGGTTATAATAATAATGAAATCTTAGTCATACATGCTTTATTCTTATAGACAAATAAGGGCTATATTGTTTTGAATATGCTTAAATGAGATAAGAGGAATACTTGTATTACATAATGAATGTGAATAGGTATGATGGATTGCCTAAGGTATAATGCCTAGTAAAGGTGATGCGGTATTCAATGATGAATTTAAGGGATTGATATCCCATAATGAAAGTGAAAGGGAAACATAAAGGTATCCCAACTACTATGGGATCCTTAGCAATATGGCTGTGATCTCAGGATTGGTATAATCTAGTACATGGATGAACTCTATCAGGATTGATATAACCCAATATCTGGATGTGATCTCTAGATTGGTATAATCCAATACCTGGCTGAACTCTATCAGGATTGATATAATCCAATACCTGGATGTGATCTCAGGATTGGTATAATCCAATACCTGGCTGAACTCTATCAGGATTGGTATAATCCAATACCTGGCTGTGATCTCAGGATTGGTATAATCCAATACCTAGTTGAACTCTTTCAGGATTGGTATAATCTAATACTTGGCTGTGATCTCAAGATTGGTACAATCCAATACCTAGCTGAACTCTATCAGGATTGGTATAATCCAATACTTGGCTGTAATATCAGGATTGGTAGAATCCAATACCTGGCTGAACTCTATCAGGATTGGTACAATCCAATACTTGGTTGTGATCTCAGGATTGGTACAATCCAATACCTAACTAAAATCTATCAGGATTGGTACAATCCAATACCAAGCTGTGATCTCAGGATTGGTACAATCCAATACCTGGCTGAACATAATGATGTATATTCACATGACTGGTATAATTCGATACCTATCTAGCAGATTGGATGAGGCCAATAGATAGAAATGAGGATGATTCATGGATGTCATACCATGATAATAGTATCACAAGATAAGATTGAGATGTTGGTATAGTATGATGGGTAAATGATACCCATGTTCTTCATATTCCTTATAAAATGAATAGACAATTTACTGCTCTATCATAGACAATTATAATGATTTAAAAGATGAGAATGTTCTAAACTGCTTATCCATAGTGATTAACCTTTCTTATTAACATAAAAGAACCTCTGCTCAGTTTTATATTGTTTACCTGTGATAATAACATTGTTGGCAGAGAGTTATATCTCTCCTGGGACAATTGTCTCACCCCATGGGATCCGCAATTTTCAGGTGGATGTGCATGAGGAGGTAAAGACCGTTCTGTAGAGGAAGGACAACAACAACATGGACAACAATAATAGCTCAGGTTGAGTGTACTATCTATCGTGTCTTGTAGATAGAAGTCCTATGTGTCGTCTTTGTACTTTCAGGTCCTTGGATTTAGTATGTGATGGTTTTGTGAACAATATGAGATTTTGGCTTGTATGCCTCGAGGTTTTATGTTGTTTCAGTATATGTTTTGACAAAGCAACTGTTATGTGTTATCCTCAGGATGAGATGGTACAATGTATGTACAATGTGAACCCTGTTGTATATAAAGTTTTGGTTCTTTCATTAAGAGTTTTCCAGAAAATGGATCTCTTTGCAAAAAAAATGGTTTTAGTTTTTAGTGATTTTTGTTAATCTGCTGTTTATGATTATTCCACATAATTAGTAACGATTTGGCTGTCGATTTGGTGGAAATCGTTACACATAAGATCCACAGTTCATGATTGGTCGAGAGAGACAAAGGTGGATTGTTGATGTGTTCAAATGGGGTAGATATCCATGGTCTCCAAATTAATCCCTCTCACTTGGTCGAGAGGTTCTCTCACAGATCCCTAACTCATTTAAGTCAATTCAAAAGATGTGCTTCTTTAGACAACTTGCAAAATATGTTTCTTTTCTTTATTTGATTTTTATCAAATTCATTCCCAAACCTCATGTTCCTACAACCCCCCAAAAGAATCTCAATTCATAATTCCACTTGATTTTCATACTTGTGTCAAAAATTTCCACTACTTCTTATATATAGAAAGTTTGGACCCAAAATGATAATTTTTTGGGCACTCAATTTTGAAAATTCATTTCAAAAGTACAATTATGAATTCAACTTTAGTCAATTAAGTACAATGTGATATTAACCAAGTTCAAATCATTAATTGAGCATAATGTGACTCGAAGTCATTTAGTTGAGGATGAGGGAGGCTATTTAATATAATAGAGTAGCTTATGAGTCTATATGTGAATTAACTAGATGAGAGAGAATATCCTTTTAACATCCCTGACCTGGGTTTAGGGATAACCCTATTTATTTTGTCTAAGTAAGTTTCTTAGAACTTTAATATAATCCTCTAAGGTGTTTTGTTATCATGTGACACACTTATGTTTCAAGTTTGGTCCTGATTGAATGTTATTTGAGCAATGTTCCTTTGTTTTGGACCAAAGTGCAATTTACCCAAGATGAGGGGTTATATTGCAAAATGTCGAAAAATGTCACATGTTGAACGTTCCTTAAGTGCTTTAGCATCATAAGATAGAGAATGATGCTAGGTGGTGGCTTGCGGAAAGCCTGAATTCCATGTTTGAGCTTGTTTGAATAATGCTAGTGCCTTGTATACCAATTTTGGTGCAAATTGTAATTTACCCAAAATGTAGGGTTGATATGCAAATTACCACCTCTAGAGTGTTCCTACTTCCTCTATGTATAATTTAGAGGAGATATAAATAAGTATACACTCATTTTTGAGTGGTAGTATCCTTGGTGATGAAAAGACCAAGAAGGGTTGTGTAATGGAAACCCTAATTTGAGCTCGTATTGAGTGTATCGGGTTGTAGTGTTAAATGGGAGTTCCTATCGGCCAAGGAGCTAAAGAGGAGGCCCCCATATCGTTTTTTTATCTTTTTGCCTATTCAAAAATGAGATAATCACCTCAATAAAGCAATAGATATCGGCTTGCAACTTTCCTTGGGAAAGGTTGTATTCAATTGTGAATATAATAATAATGTGAGTGGAAGTGGCTTTCCCTAGAAGATAACCAAAGGGGCCTACCCTTATATCTTGCATTATCCTCAATTTTTTGTTTTGCATGGAAAGATAAAGATGTAATTTATGCAATTACATGTGTCAATCCATGCATGGCCATGTGGCACCTAGTAGTTAGGGCTGTCAATGGGGAGGGTATTATTCGCTTACCCTTACCCATACCCTGGAGGGTAAGGATAAGGGTAGAGATTTTTATTACCCTTTACCCGTTCCCCATTTCCCCGCTATACTATAAGGGGAGGGTAATGTATAGAAATTATCCATACCCTTTTACCCTTTTACCCGCACATGATATAAAGGTTATGCATACTTATGCAAAAGAAAAAAATGATTTATGCATAAAAAATTGTTATTGTGTGAATTGACTTAACTTTATATGGAGAAACATATGATTTTGAATTGGATATAATGTTTTATATGTTTTTATCAATAAATTATTTGTAAAATTATTAAAAATCAACACACAATGTGTATACAATTCCTTTTTGTCAAAATTACCCGCTTACCCTTTACCCTCCCCGTTTACCCTGTGGAGAAGAGGGTAAGGGTAAGGGGAGGGTAATGAGATTGCTGAGAAGGATAATTAATCTTACCCTTACCCGCTATCCAAAGAGGGTAAGGGTAAGGGTAAGACCTTACCCTACCCATACCCTCCCCATTGACAGCCCTACTAGTAGTAGTAAGAAGATGACACCTCTTACACTCTTTCCCATGAGCCTCAAGGATATATACCCTCCCTTTCACCCACTAGTGAACCTTTTCGACCCCTATCACTCTCTTTTTATAATATATCATGCATACCCTCTTATATATCGTGCATAGTAGCTCAAGAAGCAAGGGGAGCTCGAGCACCAAGCTTAAGGTGAGGCCATGGTCATCTTCAACCTTGGTTCAAGCATGGATCTCAGTTGTGATTGTTTCCTTTCTTTTCTTCTTCACAAAGTTCTTAACTATGGTGATTTCTTGTATATGGAGTAGTTTTGAACAAGACTTGGACTTTTGATAAGTTATCTTCAACCTTAGGAACGTGGAGCTTTGGATCTTGGAGCTTTGAAGTTGTTCTTAAGGCGGGTTATATAACTTGAAACCAAACATGTTATTACTCACCATCTTTCTTGCTATATTTGATGATCTACTTTCAATTCCGAGATTTTCTTGAATACTTGATACATCTATGAGTTCTCATAGTTGCTTAGACCATTTATACATGTACTAGAACAAGTAGAATGAAGGTCTAGAGCTTGAAAATGATGGTATTATCTTACAAAGTGATATCGGGTTCAAGCACACAAGCAAGCACCTCTAACCCGATATGGTGATGCACATACATCACTAAAACAATATGGATATGAGTTTATACTTCCTTGCACGATATGGTGATGTAGTATACACCTCTTGCACGATATGAGGTCAAGCATATACCTTATGCACGATATTGGGTTAAAACACACACCTCTTTGCCAGATATGGTGTGAAGCACACACACCCCTCTTTGCCCGATATGGTGTGAAGCACACACACACCTCTTTGCCCGATATGGTGTGAAACATACACACACCTCTTTGCCCGATATGGTGTGAAGCACACACACACTCTTTCCCGATATGGTGTGAAGCACACACACAACTCTTTGCCCGATATGGTGTGAAGCACACACCTCTTTGCCCGATATGGTGTGAAGCTAACACACACCTCTTTGCCCGATATGGTGTAAAGTATACACACACCTCTTTACCCGATATGGTAAGTAAGCATACACCTCTTGCACGATATGGTGTTGAGCACACACCTCTAAAACGATATGATGGGTAACCTAATACACTAGATGACAAAAGTGGTAAGGTGGAAAATACCTTGATAGGTGAAACACCTAAGGCGGTTGTGTGACGACTGGTGCGATTCCGCTAGTGGTGCTTGCACACTACTCGATTGAATAGATGCGCCCCACGAGGTCGGAATGCACGGTGTATGGGGGTTTTCTTTCAAAATTTATAAACCTAAACTAGCTACCTACATCTACTAAAACAACTACACCCGCAAGCGCACGGGGTCGTGTCGTAGTATAGGAAGGTGGCAAGTATAGGGTCGATCCACAGGGAAAAGAGGGGGCACTAGAGCTAGGTTAGTTTGGCTAGGTTCCTACTGTGGAGACTAGGGTTAAGGGTTTGAAGGTTGATTTTGATTGTTAACTAAGGATAAACAAGAAATTTAAAGGCAAGAATGAAATCTATGTTAACCCTAGACTGAATTAAGACTAAGCAAGCAAGGAAAGACTAAGATAGGAATGAAAAGGCAAGTTACACTAGGACAAGCAAGAAAGAAGCAAAAGATCAATTAAAGAACTAAACTAGCAGAAACAAGGCAAGAGCAAGGCAAGAAGCTAACGAAGCAAGAAAAGAACTAACTAAGCTAAGCAAGCACAAAACTAGGGTTTTAAGAAGTAAAGAGATGTGTGGGCTGTTTAGGGGTATGAACTTATCACTTAAGTTGGGAGGTGACATGTGAACATTATGATTCCATTTAGATTATCCAAACCAAACAACAAGTTAGAGTCTAATGAATTAACCTAAGCTACTAACTGGCCATGGATATGCTAGGTTGTGTATAGAGGAACTAGTCCCTAACACCCCCTACTACCCTTACGAGGCTCAATTGGGTTAGGGATAAAGTTCAATTCAATTAGAGTCTAACCAGGTCTAGGTTTCTAGATTAGGCATTCCTAGGGCAATTAGGGGCCGAGGGTAGTAATGGGGAGGTGAAATTAGGGTTTTGGACCCCAATTCCCCCACATTCTGGCCTTGAGAAGGCTCCATGCTAATTGCACTAGAATTATCTAATCCATCTACTTAGATCTCTCACTTAGGTTTAAGGAGATTGATTAGGATGTAGGAAGATGGGAGGCAACCTAGGGATCCAAGAATTGGACCTAGGGGCAAATCCCAAAATTCACACTTACAAGCAATTTGCCTAAATTCCTAAGTGATTTCACACACAAACCAACAAGAAATCCATGGAGAAAGAGATAGAAATAGAATATAATCATTAACAAATGAAATTACAAAGTTTACATGTCATTTTCCCCCAACATGGTATCAAAGTAACATATTTTCCCCCAAACAGCCCACCCAAGGGGCCTAGCTACTCATAGAAATGGAACATACAAAAAGAAAAGAGAAGGAGGTAGAAGAAGCCATGAAGCTCGGTGTAGATGAAGAAGTACTCCTCTCTAGCAGCTGCATGGGCGTCCTCCTTCTTCTCCTTGGATGAAATGGTGTGGAATGATGGAGGGAAGTGGATGGAAGGCTTAGATATGGGGGGTTATGTGGTGGAAATGGTGAAATGGAGTGGATTTGAGGTGGAGGTGAAGTGGAATGGAGTGGGTGGCGATTTGGGGAGCTAGAAAGGGGTAGAAGGTAGCTAGCCTCGTGCCCCAGCCACCACCTAGGTATATATAGGTGTGTGGGGGGGGGAGCACTAGGTCAAGTAGGGGCAAAATGGGCAAAACAGTGAAAACTAGGTGAGTTTTGTGAGTAGCACGACCGTGGTGGGTCACCACGGTTGTGGTGGGTAGGGTAGGCCACGGACGTGGTGTATGGGCACGGTCGTGGGAATTAGAATGGCTAAATGTCAGGTTGGTGGTCAAATTTGGGCTGAAAAGGCCACGGTCGTGGTGGGATCTGGTAGCACGGCCGTGCTGTGTGGCACGACCGTGGTGGGATATGATAGCACGGCCGTGCTGAGTGGCACGACCATGGTGGGTGGTCGCAGCACAGCCGTGCTGCGTGGCACGGCCGTGGTAGGGTATGCTCTACAGCTGCTTCAAAATTGAGTTTTTTTTCTTGTGATTTCTTCATTTGCAGCACGACCATTCTATGTTACCATGGCCGTGCTGGGGGCTTTGCTTGCACTTTGAGCTTCAAACTTCATTATACATGTACTTCTTTGCTTAAGCTTGACTCTTGGCCACTAGGGGTAGGTTGGGGGAGCTCTAGGGCCTTCTTTGGGCCCCTCCATCTCTCTCATCCATCCAAGTGTGGTCCAAGTACCTGAAAAACATGCAAATAATGTCCATAAGTGCATTTTACACAAATATGCATATTAGGGGAAATAACATGTAATCTAACAAGTATAGATGTGGCTTAAATGCAAAATGACACAAGATAAAGCCCTAAAATAGGGCTGAATCACCACCCCAAACTTGAAACATACTTGTCCTCAAGTATGCTCCAACTCAATCTCTCTACAAACTTTTCACTTTCAAGACATGACAAATGCAATGTAAAAGGTGATTATTGCTGAATGGGATCAAAGATGACTAAGTACATGCATTCCACCTCTCTCCTCTCCTACTTTCACAAACCAATCATGAAAAGAGCACAAAGCATATGAACTTCAAATATAGTGCTTAGAATACACAAGATATCCATATTTCTTTCATGTAGTTCCGAGTAGATCGTTTCATAATGGTGTTAATCCAAGATGACTAGGAGTGTTGTTTCACCTTCATACTTTTAATCTTATGCTTCGAATCATGCCAAATGACCCACGTGGTTGCAAAAAAGGGTAAAATGAGCTAGGTTTGATGTTTCCTAGCTCGATGGGCATGAAAGTGGAAGAAAGGGTTGTGGTAAGCTTCTTGGAGTGCTTCTACACACTCATCTTTTCTTTATTTGAATGCTATTAAACAGGAGCATCCTTTTATTTTGTTTTTGCTTTTCTTTTTCTTTTCTTTTCTTTCTTGCCCGTGGTGTAGATAGGGCATATGGTGGATAGAGTGAAGCGGGGAGGTAGAGATGTGGCCACCCCAAACTTTTGGAGGTGGCCATGGCTGATATGTGCACTTTGGCATCCTTTCATGAGGCGGAGGGGTAAGAAGATGGCGAGTGAAAAGTCGGGTCAAAGAGGGGTCACATGTATGATTCTCCACATAAGACATCCTACATGAAAATTAATCCAATACTTCATCCTAGATATCACACCACATGAATGAACAAGATGAAATTGATATATCAAACAAGTGATTCCACAAACACTAAGCGTTCAAAGCTTGCTCAAGTTCACAATTCAATCAAATCAATCACAATCACAATCACAAGAGAGGTGATGCACATGTAAAAAGTCAAACATTGATACCACTTAGCAATAAACAATGATAAGTCACTTGCATTTGTTAAAGGTCATCATTTTTAAAATTTGGGAAAAATTGGCCAAAATGGTGCCAAGTTGCCTCCAATCACATCTAAACCTATATTATTGAACTTAAAGTAGTAAACAAGCAACTACTAGCTATAACATGCAAGAATTACCAAAAATTTGCATGATATGCAATGCATGGCAAGTAGAGCAATTTTTTTTTGAAAATTATGCAAAAATTGCAAGAAAGTAAACTACATGACATGCAAGTATGCAAAGCAGTAAAGATGACTAAGGTAGATAGAAAAAGTAAGAAAACAAAAGTGGATGTGGCAGGTGAAATGCAAAGTGAAACTAGGGCATACCTGCCCTACCACCCAAACTTTTCAATCATGCTGTCCTCAGCATGATCCTAGAGTTTAGGATGATAGGGTTGACGATCATGGCTCTCTTGAGGCTTCGAAGGTGTTCCTCCCTATGGTGGAGAATATGCGTAGTAGCTACTGCACTAATCTGCCTTCAATGGCTGAAATTGGTCTGCAGCACGACCGTGGTGGCTTCAGGTTGCACGGCCGTGCTGTGTGGCACGGCCGTGGTGCAGTCCTTTGGTAGCTTTTCTCAATTTTGCTTCTGAATCTAGGGACTTGGTGTGTTTTTCATGCAAATGACCACGGTCGTATTGATGTGCCATGACCGTGGTGATCCATGTAGCTGCTACTCTTAAAATGAGGAACACCAAACACTCAAAAACTTGACCCAAAGTGATTTTCCTTTGATACCTTCTCTCAATTGTACTCAAATTTCCTTCATTTCACCATGTTACCACCTGCACATCTTAAAACTAGACAAAAACTATTAAACACAAGTGTGTGTGTGTTTTCTTGGAAAGTGTAAAAACAAAGCAATTGTATCACAAAGTGAAGGTTGGGTCAAAATTTCCCAAACCTATGTGGGTTGCCTCCCACAAGCGCTAAGTTTCATGCCTTCAGCCACGCTTGTTGTTCTTTCACCATCAACCATGGTCCAAAAACAAAATGTTTGCACCCCCATCATAAGCAATCCTCTCAAATGCTTTCCTTGATTGATCTTCCTCCCAAGGGTCATGCGAGCTTCGTAAGTCTTTTTCAACAATTCTCTCTCCTTGGGGATCATTATCATAGATCTTAATTAGCCTTAAGACCCTAAAAAATCTCATGCCATAGGTTTTCTCTCTCTTGAGGAACGGGTCTTCATAGGCCCCAAAGAGAGGGGTCTCAATCATATCCATTTGCTCATGGGAAGTAGGGGGAGCATGTGATAGTTGTGGTGGTGGCATCGGTGTTGATGGTCGTTGGACTTTAGGTGGAGGAGGGCATTGAGGTTGGAAGGTGAATTGGTGGGAGGGTTGTGATGGTGGAGGTGGTAGAATGAATTGAGGTTGGAAGGTGAACTGGTAGGAGATTGTGGCAATGGAGGTGATGGTAGTGTGTAAGGCTTAGGATAGCCTTGGAGGTAGGGTAGTGGAGGAGGGAATTGAGGTTGGAAAGTGAAGTAGTGGGAAGGTTGCGTCAATGGAGGTGGTGGAGGTGTGTAAGGATTAGGATAGCCTTGGAGGTAGGGTGGTGGAGGAAATGGATGGGTTTGTGCATTTTGGCCTTCCATCTTGTCTTCTCCGAGTGGCTTGTCACATGCACAAAGCACAACCAAACAAAAGAAAGCAAGTTAGTAAACCAATATACACAAGAAATGCAAAGAAAATGAATAAACAATAGCAATGATGATGGTAGTAGGAAAAGTCAAAGCAAAACTAACTAGCTAGGCCGAGCGCCTCTAATCCCCGACAACGGCGCCAGAAAGCTTGGTGCGATTCCGCTAGTAGTGCTAGCACACTACTCGATTGAATAGATACACCCCACGAGGTCGGAATGCACGGTGGATGGGGGTTTGCTTTCAAAATTTATAAACCTAAACTAGCTACCTACGTCTACTAAAACAACTACACCCGCAAGCGCACGGGGTCATGTCGTAGTATAGGAAGTTGGCAAGTATAGGGTCGATCCACAGGGAAAAGAGGGGGCACTAGAGCTAGGTTAGTTTGGCTAGGTTCCTACTGCGGAGACTAGGGTTAAGGGTTTGAAGGTTGATTTTGATTGTTAACTAAGGATAAACAAGCAATTTAAAGGCAAGAATGAAATCTATGTTAACCCTAGACTGAATTAAGACTAAGAAAGCAAGGAAAGACTAATCTAGGAATGAAAAGGCAAGTTACACTAGGACAAGCAAGAAAGAAGCAAAAGATCAATTAAAGAACTAAACTAGCAGAAACAAGGCAAGAGCAAGGCAAGAAGCTAACGAAGCAAGAAAAGAACTAACTAAGCTAAGCAAGCACAAAACTAGGGTTTTAAGCAGTAAAGAGATGTGTGGGATGTTTAGGGGTATGAACTTATCACTTAAGTTGGGAGGTGACATGTGAACATTATGATTCCATTTAGATTATCCAAACCAAACAACAAGTTAGAGTCTAATGAATTAACCTAAGCTACTAACTGGACATGGATATGCTAGGTTGTGTATAGGGGAACTAGTCCCTAACACCCCCTACTACCCTTATGAGGCTCAATTGGGTTAGGGATTAAGTTCAATTCAATTAGAGTCTAATAAAGTCTAGGTTTCTAGATTAGGCATTCCTAGGGCAATTAGGGGCCGAGGGTAGTAATGGGGAGGTGAAATTAGGGTTTTGGACCCCAGTTCCCCCACATTCTAGCCTTGAGAAGGCTCCATGCTAATTGCACTAGAATTATCTAATCCAGCTACTTAGATCTATCACTTAGGTTTAAAGAGATTGATTAGGATGTAGGAAGATGGGAGGCAACCTAGGGATCTAAGAATTGGACCTAGGGGCAAATCCCAAAATTCACACATACAAGCAATTTGCCTAAGTTCCTAAGTGATTTCACACACAAACCAACAAGCAATCCATGGAGAAAGAGATAGAAATAGAATATAATCATTAACAAATGAAATTACAAAGTTTACATGTCATTTTCCCCCAACATGGTATCAAAGTAACATATTTTCCCCCAAACAGCCCACCCAAGGGGCCTAGCTACTCATAGAAATGGAAAATACAAAAAGAAAAGAGAAGGAGGTAGAAGAAGCCATGAAGCTCGGTGTAGATGAAGAAGTCCTCCTCTCTAGCAGCTACAGCGGCGTCCTCCTTCTTCTCCTTGGATGAAATGGTGTGGAATGATGGAGGGAAGTGGATGGAAGGCTTAGATATGGGGGGTTATGTGGTGGAAATGGTGAAATGGAGTGGATTTGAGGTGGAGGTGAAGTGGAATGGAGTGGGTGGTGATTTGGGGAGCTAGGAAGGGGTAGAAGGTAGCTAGTCTCGTGCCCCAGCCGCCACCTAGGTATATATAGGTGTGGGGGGGAAGCACTAGGTCAAGTAGGGGCAAAATGGGAAAAACAGTGAAAACTAGGTGAGTTTTGTGAGTAGCACGGCCGTGGTGGGTCACCACGGTCGTGGTGGGAAGGGTAGGCCACGGCCGTGGTGTATGGGCACGGTCGTGGGAATCAGAATGGCTAAATGTCAGGTTGGTGGTCAAATTTGGGTTGAAAAGGCCACGGCCGTGGTGGTCACCACGACCGTGGTGGGATCTGGTAGCACGACCGTGCTGCGTGGCACGGCCGTGGTGGGATATGATAGCACGGCCGTGCTGAGTGGCACGGCCGTGCTGAGTGGCACGACCATGGTGGGTGGTCGCAGCACGGCCGTGGTAGGGTATGCTCTGTAGCTGCTTCAAAATTGAGTTTTTTTCTTGTGATTTCTTCATTTGTAGCACGACCATTCTGTGTTACCACGGCCGTGCTGGGGTATTTGCTTGCACTTCGAGCTTCGAACTTCATTATCCATGTACTTCTTTGCTTAAGCTTGACTCTTGGCCACTAGGGGTAGGTTGGGGGAGCTCTGGGGCCTTCTTTGGGCCCCTCCATCTCTCTCATCCATCCAAGTGTGGTCCAAGTACCTGAAAAACATGCAAATAATGTCCATAAGTGCATTTTACACAAATATGCATATTAGGGGAAATAACATGTAATCTAACAAGTATAGATGTGGCTGAAATGCAAAATGACACAAGATAAAGCCCCAAAATAGGGCTGAATTAACGACCTGATTACAAATCAAGCCATCACCAGTAAAAATCGCGGAATAACCATAAACAACAGAATTAACAAAAATCACTAAGAATTAAAACCATTTTTTTTGTACATAGATCCTCTTCCAGTAAACTCTTACAAAAGGAACCAAAGCTTTATATACCTGTGATTCATATTGTACATACAGTGTACCGTCTCTCCTCGAGGGTAACAAGTACCAGTTGCTTTACTCTAATTTATACAACATCAACATAAACTTTGAGATAAGCAGACTAAAATCACAAGTCATTCGTAAAAACCACTTAGAACTATCTCCCAAGGACCTGAGAGTACAGAGACGGCACATAGACTACTATCTACAAGACCTGGACAAACAACATACTCAACCTGAGCTACTACTACTGTCCCTACTGATACAATCCTTCTTATGCAGTCTAGTTCCTAGTCCCTCATCCGCGTCCACCTAAAAATTGTGGATCCCACGGGGTGAGACTATTGTCCTAGTGAGAGATATAACTCTCTGCCAACAATATTATTATCACATGAAATAATAAAAATTGAACAAAGGATATTTATGCGACTAGCAGAGATATTTTCAGTGCAAAACATAAATATTGATAACAAATCTTTACATCTATTTGCTTTAAAAGCAATATGAATAACATGTATAACATCAATCTACTAAGATGTATAAAAGTAATGAAGCATCAACCAATGTTTTCCGTATTCAATTCCTTAAACAAATACACTACACGACTGATTACATGTTTACATTCACACTTATGCCCAGAGGAGATGAGATATACTGCTCATACTCCAACCGACCACTAGTAAGTCAAAATTGGTACCATACATGGTCAATGGCAGAGCCAGCTATCAAGACCTCACCATGTCTTGGTCTGTATGAGACCACTTAGATTTAGCACGACATCTTGTGTCTACAGTAATTAGCTATGCCGAGGTATAGCGACATATTTTCTATAGAGTTATCGTCGTAGCGTGTACTCTCTTTAGGAGAATACCACTAAGCTTTCCCGGATTATCAGGATGAACACTGAGCGATCATGGTTTAATTTCATCAGGAATTCCACTGAGCAACCTGGTGTATTTGGGGAGTCCATTGACCACCCTTAATTAGTTTGGGAGTCCACTGAGCACCCTTATTTAATTATCACATATTAAAAAATATGCATTCTAAGTAAAAATCAGTTCACCATTCAGCAAATACTGACACTGAATGGATCTATGGTTTGGGCAACTACATGATAACATTTATCTTGCTTAATTAAATGCATTACTGTATCTTTTTAGCATCAATTAAGTTACAAACAAGAATTATATCAAATGCTACAAAGAAAAGCATAAATGTATTTATCAGGTACTTTCATGTTCTCTGAAACACATAGTTCACTTAGAATCTCAATCTCTCATCATCATCATACTTGGGTATTCAAACCCTTAATTCATTACTAAGTATGGTCACCACTTAGCAAGAAGCAATTACCTCTAGGTCATCAAACTAGGGTATTTATCCACATAGTTTACATAGCTCATTGAATCTATATCATATAACATCATAGCTCTTACTTAACCATGCTCATTGCCTTATGATACCTGCATGGTTAGTATATCACGCTACCAACAATTTCAAACACATGTCTTAACCATGAAATACTAAAGAACACATTCTCCCTAATGAATTAGGATTATAATCAACCGATTAGGGTTTCAAGATTTCATTAAAAAGGATTAAGCCCTAACTCATACTCCAGTCATCTGAGGAGTATTATTATATATTAATCACATAATTATCTTTCCAATCTTAGTTTCTCTCTCATCCCCACTAGGATGTAGATTACTTAATTCACCTCTTTAAGGTCTACTAGATTATCATTATCAAATTGAATTAAACTCATTGTGTCTCAATATTGCATTAATCATATACATCACTTAGACAAGCCTAATGAATTAGAGCATGTCTTCTATATCGGGTAGCATGGTGGATAATGTTATCCTATCTTACTTGAAAATGCATATATTATCATAAAAAGTATCCATATTAATCATGTGATGAAACCACACCATCATATCGGGTTTAGGGTATATCCCTTAACACCATATCGTGTAGTCATATTGGGTTAGCTATTAGTTTAACTTTTATCGTCTTTATTCAACCTCATATCGTGTATAGGTTAGACTTTTTTCCTCATATATGGTATAGAGGAATATTGGATTCTCATATCGTGTATAAGAGTACATCATATCGGGCATATCATTATGGCTTTACCATATATCATTCAAGTAATATTAGATAATATTATATTGGTTTCCTACCTTAAATTGTCATATTGGTTTTCCATCTCAACTTCCATATCGGTTTTCTATCTTGGATTCCCAGATCATTTTCCATCTTGGGTTTACCATATCGGTTTCCTTCTTGGATTTACTATATCGGTTTACATCTTGGATATCATATCGGTTTACATCTTGGGTAACATATCAGGTTACCTATAATAGATAAACCTTTAAACTCACAACCTTCTTATATTTTCAAGGTTAAGTTCTTTCACTAAAATTACACGACAAGATGGATACTTAATTGCTCTTCAACCCATCATAAAGTAATAGGGTATATCAGGTTTCAAGGACAATTGGTTTTCAAAGCATATCGGATTTCTATTTCTTCACTCTGGGGTTTTGCCCATATCGTGCAAAGGTATTACTTTTACCCTTATATTGTGTATAAGATATAAGTAGGTATATTCCATATCGTCCATAGGGCATGCCTTATATAATATATAAAGTATTACCTACCTTCATATCGAGTGAACCTCTATATCGGATTCCATATTAGATTTCAAGAGTCTTCCACCCATATCAGGTTTTTCCATGATGATGTCATCATCATCAACCTTAAGACCTTTGTCTTGCTATTCAAATCAATGGATAACAGTCCAAAATACTTATTGGAACTCATAAATATATCAATTAATCGAAGGAAATCTGAATTTGCAAATAATCAACAAGTTGTACAATATTGAAGAATAGATAATAATATAGATGGGTTCAAGTTATATAACCCACCTCTAAAGCAACTTTAAGCTTTAAGCTTCAACTCCTCACATTCCAAGGTTGAAGATGAACCTCTTGAAGATCTAAGACTTGAGCTCCTAGCTTTTTCACAATATCTCCAATCCCAATGGGCGATATCACCTTACTTGGTTGCTATGACCTTTTTGGCCGATATCCTTTATCCTTGGCCGGTATCAAGCTCTATCACTTAACTCTCCTCATTATGCACAATATAAGAGCAGCATGCACGATATCTAAGGAAAGGTTGCTAACAATGCTTTCAAAAATTTTACTAACAAGTGAAGGGTAGGGCATTTATACTTGGTTTTTATGGAAAAAAGTGTAAGAGGTGTCATTAGATTAAGCTACTTCATGCCACCTTGCCATGCATGGTTGACACATACATTTGCATGTATCCCATCATTATCTTGCCATGCAAAAATAAAAGTTCAAGGATAATGTAGAGGATAAGGGTCGACTCTTTAGTTATCTTCTAGGGCAAGTCTTCTTCCACTCACTATATTATTATATTCAACTCAATCCCTTCCTAAGACAAGTTGAAGATTGATACATATCACTTCTTTGAAGTACCTTGCCCGTCATGGGCAATTCCAAAACTCCAAAAACTGATAAGATACTCCCTTACGACTCTATGGCCAATAGGAACTTCCATTTCTAAGTCTACAACTCGATATAGCTCATATGTATAGCTTTCAACTTATATATTTTCTTGGTCTCTTCATTATTAAGAGTGCTAATACTTTAAGATGATTCAAACATATTGTCTCCTTCTTTCTCTCTCCTCTAAATGATACTAGATAGGAGTAAGGACAATCTAGAGGTGGTAGTTTACTCATCAACCATACATTATATATATATATATATATATATATATATATATATATATATATATATATATATATATATATATTGCAATTTGTACTTTAATTGATGCACCAAGCACTTAGCATTTTTCAAACAAGTTCTCACTTAGATTTAGGCTTTCCATAAGCCACCACTTAGCATCATTATTTCTCTTAAGATGTTAAGACACTTAGAACACATTCAACATGTAACATTTGCAATATAACCCCTCATCTTGGGTAAATTGTACCTTTCACTTAGATTATCATATAATGCACTCATAGTTTGCATACAAGCTCAAATTTGAAAATAAACTTCACAAAGGCCTTAATTACTTTTCAAAAGATAAGAACAAGTTTGTAAGTAACTTACTTAAGAAAAACATCTAGGGTTAGGCCATAACCCAGGTCAGGGGTGTTACAATTATCAACCCCTAAAAAGGGATTTCATCCCCAAAATCTCAAGAGAAAAGAGAAGGGTATTTCCTCCTCATCTCTTCCTCTAACTCCCATGTGGCTTCTTCAACGCCACGATGATGCCAGAGAACTTTTACAAGAATTATGTCTTTCTTCTTCAACTTCTTGACTCTTCTATCGAGAATCATCATAGGACCTTCCAAGTAGGATATATCTTCATTCAATTCAACCTCTATAGGTTGCAACACCATCTCTGTATCGGAATGACATTTTCTCAGCATAGACACATGAAATACTAGATGTAGTCTATGTAGCTCAGGTGGTAATTCCAACCTATAAGCTACTTTCCCGATCCATGCTATCACTGGGTAAGGTCCCATAAATCTAGGAGCTAACTTACCCTTCTTCCCAAATATGAGAATACCTTTCCAAGGAGAGACCTTGAGATACACTCTGTCTCCAACTTGGAATTCTAGGGGTCTACAACGTTTATTAGCATAAGACTTTTGTCTATCCTGTGCAGCCTTCAACTGTCGTTGTATAACTTTAATCTTTTCAGTTGTTTGTTGCACTAACTCAGGACCCAGAAGTTGGTATTCTCCAATTTCAAACCAGCATAACAGAGATCTACAACGTCTACTGTATAATGCTTCATATGGTTCCATATCAATACTTGCCTGGTAACTATTGTTATAGGCAAACTCAATCAAGCTCAAGTGTAAGTCCCAACTTCCTACAAACTGAAGGACACAAGCTCTAAGCAAGTCCTCCAAAGTCTGTATAGTTCTTTCAGACTGCCCATCTGTCTGAGGATGGAAAGTTATACTAAATTTCAACTATGTACCCAAAGCTTTATGTAATTGTTCCCAAAAAAGACTCATAAAGTGGGGGCCTCTATCAGACACAATCGTAGTTGGAACTCCGTGAAATCGTACTATCTCATCTATATAGATCTGGGAAAGATTCTCAGTAGTGTAGGTTGTTTTGACAGGAAGAAAATGTGCTATCTTAGTCAACCTATATGCTATCACCCAAATGGAATCATGACTTTTAGTTGTCCTAGGTAGACCAACAACAAAGTCCATTGTCACATGATCCCATTTCCACTGAGGTATAGGTAGGGGTCGTAACGTTCTTGCAGGATTCTGGTGTTCTACTTTAACCTACTGACACACCAGACACTACATAACGAACTCAGCTACATCTTTATTTAAACCGAGCCACCAATACATATCTTTTAAGTTATGATACATTTTGGTACTCCCTGGATGCATTGCATACATGGATGAGTGAGCTTACTCCATAACTAACTTTCTTAAGTTATTAGCATCGGGAACTACCATCCTACCATGGTAACAAACTATCCCATCTTCTGACTCATGGAAACCATCCCGTTTCTCACTGCCCATCTTTGACTTAATCTGCTAAATCACAGTATCAACCTATTGTGCCTCTTTAATCTGCTCTTTTAGAGTAGTTTTTACATGCATCTCAGCTAATAACCCTGCTAACAAAGATACTTGTAACCGTACATTCATCTGTCTCAAAGAGACAAGCATATCCCGCTTACAACATACTAAAGAATTCAATTGTGCATTATCTGAAGGTGAAGATGAGGATTTTCTACTGAGTGCATTAGTCACTACATTGGTTTTTCCTGGATGATAATCAATTGTACAATCATAGTCCTTGATTAATTCCATTCAGTGATGTTGTCTCATATTCAACTCATGCTGAGAGAAAATGTATTTTAAATTTTTATGATATGTGAAAATCTGACACGTTTCTCCATAGAGATAATGCCTCCAGATTTTCAACGCATGAACCACTACAACTAACTCTAGATCATGTGTCAGATAATTCTCCTCATGTTTCTTAAGATGTCGAGAAGTAAAAAAAACAACATGATCACTCTACATCAACACACAACCTAGACCTTTCTTAGAAGCGTCACAGAAAACAACACATCCCTTTCCCTGCTCGGGTAGAACTAACACATGTGCACTAGTCAACTTTTCTTTCAACAACTAGAAAGAATGTTGACACTTGTCATTCCAGACAAAAGGAACTTCCTTCCTGGTCAACCTGGTTAGAGGTAATGCTATAGAACTAAAATCTTTGATAAACCTTCTGTAGTATCCTACCAAACCTAGAAAACTGTGAATCTCAGTTGGTGTCTTAGGTTGTTCCCACTCCACAACAGATTCTACTTTCTTAGGATCAACACGAATACCTGAAGTAGATACAACGTGTCCAAGAAAAGATACTTCTGATAACCAAAACTCACACTTGCTAAATTTAGCATATAACTTGAGCTATCTCAAAAAAGTCAAAGCTTGACGAAGGTGTTGTTCATGTTGTTGACTGTCTTTACTGTATGTCAATATGTCATCTATAAAAACCACTACAAATTGATCAAGGAAGGGCCAAAATATTCTATTCATCAACTCCATGAATGCAACCGGTGCATTAGTTAGTCCAAATGACATAGCTACAAACTCATAATGACCATACCTTGTCCTAAAGGATGACTTAGGTATGTCACTCTTCTTGATGCGCAATTGATGATATCCTGATCTTAGATCTATTTTAGAGAACACTATTTCACCACACAACTGGTCGAATAGATCATCGATCCTTGGTAAAGGATATTTATTCTTAATAGTCACCTTGTTAAGCTGTCTATAATCTATGCATAGTCTCATAGACCCATCTTTATTTTTAACAAAAAGAACTGGAGCACCCCATGGTGAAGTACTCAGTTGTATGAAACCTTACTCAAGTAACTCCTGCAACTGTTCCTTAAGTTTTGCCATCTCGGCTGGCACCATCCTATAAGGTGTTTGGGCTATGGGTTGCATACTTAGAACAAGATTAATCTCGAAATCAATCTCTCGGGGTGGAGGAACGTCTGGAAATTCCTCAGGAAACACATCCTCAAATTCCCTGACAATAGGAACTTCTAAAAGACTAAGGCTCTTTATTCTGGTGTCTACCACATGTGCCAAGAATGCGAAGCATCCTTGTCTCATTAACTTTTCTACTACCATAGCTGACACTAGACAGGTTGGAAGAATCTTTCTACCCCTTTGAAAGACCCATGTCTTATCACCGTATGTGAACGTAGCCTGCTTGGAACCACAATCCAAGACAACTTTATACTTCTCTAGGGTATCCATCCCGTCAATTACATCGAATCCATGCATTTCAAGTGGTATAATATCCACCTGAATGCTATGTTCTGAGAAAGAAAGAACACAGGGAGAGCATACCTCCCTCAACATCGCAGATTCAACTAACAGAGTTTCTAATAACAAATTATCCATTCTAGGATTGATAATCATATTATAGTCATGAATCACTTCTTGAGTGATAAAAGAATGCGTAGCACCCAAATCAATCAAAACCGATATGAAACATGCTGAAGACATATCAGAATGAAATAATTCCATCTAACCTGTCACAACTCGTGGATTAAACACTGCCTCCAGCTGATTCATAGCATAGAATCTTGTCGTTGCCTGCTGCCGACCACATCCTCTATTGGCCGGTGCAAATGATCCTACCTGAGACAATTTTCCTCTTCCTCGAGTGTGACTACTGAACTATTGTCTCAGAGAACCCTGTTGACTCTGTCTTGGTGGTTGGGTTACTCCCACATCCCTAACTGGACAATCCTTTATCACATGACCTATCTGCCTACACCTGTAGCAGACTCTGTCATCCCATTATAACCTAGGCAGTCCTGTCACTGACATCGATGCTGAGCTCTGGGCTCCTCTTGATGAAAAAACTACAGCCTCTACCTCGGCTAGACGTCCAATGTCTATGACTATTGAACCTATGTGGTTCTACGGGTGCACTAAACCTCAGTTTCTTAAAACTACCAAACCTCTGATTCTAAAACTATGCATGTACCTTCCTACTGTTTGCCTCTCGTTTCTCTATCACATACCTCTCTATCTGCCTAAACGACTCCACAAAGGTGGAAAACCTCTCTCTATTCTCTAAAGCAGATACAAGTTTAGTTAATTTAGCATTCAGACCCTTCTCGAAACACTAAATTCTCTAATCATCCGTTGTGGTCATGTGTGGACAAAACTGTAGAAGCTCCATAAACTTAGCTTCATACTCGCTAACCTTCATCAGTCCCTGTCTAATCTACTCAAACTGCAAAATCTTCTCATCAAGATAAGTCTTAGGGAAGTATCTATTGACAAATTCTTGTCATAATTCCTGCCATTCAATCTCAACAACCGGTCTTTTCTCTTCTTCAATGGCCCACCAATGGCCAGCGCTTCCCTTCAGAAGGTATACACCATGCTTAACCTTATCAGCTTCTAGAATATCAAGAATCCTAAAGGCTTTCTCTATCTCAGTAAGCCATGAATCTACATATGTTGGGTCAGTTTTTCCAACATATTCAGTGGCTCCCACTCGGCACAACCGTTCAAAGGTCTTACCAGATCCATGTCCCTCACTAAACCGTGATGTCCTAGGGACTAGTGCTGGTATCCGGTCATCCATATGTGTCATTGTATTCATAATCTGCCCGAAAAGAGCATGAAAAGCTATGTTCTCTAACAGAGTTTGGTCAAGTTGGGGATTCTCAGGCACTGGTTCATCTCTAGCCTGATCCCTTGCACCACCTCCTGGTGCAGTGATACTGCTTTCAGTAGCATTTTCTTGATGTGATCCAACCATCTTCAATTTTACTTTTTCTCTTGTACGAGGAGAATTTACTATAAGATACACTGGAGGACACTATAATAGACTTAACAAACTTAATCCTATGTCTCTGTAGACTCACTAAACCTTAGGCTCTAATACCAAAACTTTGTGATGACCCGATTACAAATCAAGTCTTCACCAGTAAAAATCGTAGAATAACCATAAACAAGAGAATTAACAAAATCACTAAGAATTAAAACCATTTTTTTGCACATAGATCCTTTTCCAGTAAACTCTTACAAAAGGAACCAAAGCTTTATATACATGTGATTCATATTGTACATACAGTGTACCATCTCTCCTTGAGGATAACAAGTACTAGCTGCTTTACTCTAAATTATACAACAACACCATAAACTTTGAGATAAGCAAACCAAAATCTCAAGTCGTTCGTAAAAACCACTAAGAACTATCTCCCAAGGACCAGAGAGTATAGAGACGACACATAGACTTCTATCTACAAGACCCTGACAGACAACATACTCAACCTGAGCTACTACTACTGTCCCTGCTGATACGATTCTTCTTCTGCAGTCCAGTTCCTAGTCCCTCGTCCGCATCCACCTAAAAATTATAGATCCCACGGGGTGAGACTATTGTCCCAACGAGAGATATAACTCTCTGCCAACAATATTATTATCACAAGAAATAATAAATACTGAACAAAGGATATTTATGCAACTAGCAGAGATATTTTTAGTGCAAAGCATAAATATTGATAACAAATCTTTAAGTCATGTATTTGCTTTAAAAGGAATATTAAGAACATGTATAACATCTATCTACTAAGATGTATAAAAGTAATGAAGCATCAACCAATGTTTTCCGTATTCAATTCCTTAAACAAATATGCTACACGATTGATTACATGTTTACATTCACACTTATGCCTAGAGGAGATGAGATATATTGCTCATACTCCAACCGATCACTAGTAAGTCGAAATCGGTACCATACAAGGTCAATGGCAGAGCCGGCTATCAAAACCTCACCTTGTCTCAGTCAGTATGAGACCACTTAGATTTAGAATGACATCTTGTATCTACTGTAATTAGATATGCCGGGGTATATCGGCATCTTCACTATAGAGGTACAGCCGTAGCATGTACTCTCTTCGGGAGAAGACCACTAAGCTTTTCTAGATTATCAGGATGACCACTGAGCGTTCCTGGTTTAATTTCATCAGGAAGTCCACTGAGCAACCTGGTGTATTTGGGGAGTCCACTGAGCACCCTTAATTAGTCTGGGAGTCCACTAAGCACCCTTATTTAATTATCACATATTAAAAAATATGCATTCCGAGTAAAACTCATTTCACCATTAAGAAAATACTGACACTGAATGGATCTATGGTCTGGGCAACTACATGATAACATTTATCTTGCTTAATTAAATGCATTACTGTATCTTTTAGCATCAATCAAGTTACAAACAAGAATTATATCAAATGCTACAAAGAAAAGCATAAATGTATTTATCAGGTACTTTCATGTTCTCTGAAACACATAGTTCACTTAGAATCTCAATCTCTCATCATCATCATACTTGGGTATTCAAACCCTTAATTCATCACTGAGTATGGTCACCACTTAGCAAGAAGTAATTACCTCAAGGTCATCAGACCAGGGTATTTATCCACATAGTTCACATAGCTCATTGAATCTATATCATATAACATCATAGCTCTTACTTAGCCATGCTCATTGCCTTATGATACCTGCATGGTTAGTATATCATGTTATCAACAATTTCAAACACATGTCTTAACCATGAAATACTAAAGAACACATTCTCCCTAATGAATTAGGATTATAATCAACCAATTAGGGTTTCAAGATTTCATTAACAAGGATTAAGCACTAACTCATACTCCACTCATCTGAGGAGTATTATTATATGTTAATCACATAATTATCATTCCAATCTTAGTTTCTGTCTCATCCCCACTAGGATGTAGATTAGTTAATTCACCTCTTTAAGGTCTACTAGCTTATCATTATCAAATTGAATTAAATTCATTGTGTCTCAATATTGCATTAATCATATAAATCACTTAGACAAGCCTAATGAATTAGAGCATGTCTACCATATTGGGTAGCATGGTGGATAATGTTATCCTATCTTACTTGAAAATACATATATTATCATAACAAGTATCCATATTAATCATGTGGTGAAACCACACCATCATATCAGGTTTAGGGCATATCCCTTAACACCATATCGTGTAGTCATATTGGGTTAGCTATTAGTTTAACTTTTATCATCTTTATTCAACCTCATATCATGTATAGGTTAGAATTTTATCCTCATATCGGGTATAGAGGAATATTGGATTCCCATATCGTGTATAAGACTACACCATATCAGGCATATCATTATGGCTTTACCATATATCGTTCAAGTAATATTAGATAATATTATATTGGTTTCCTACCTTAACTTGTCATATCAATTTTCCATCTCAACATCCATATCAGTTTTCTATCTTGGATTCCTAGATCATTTTCCATCTTGGGTTTACCATATTAGTTTCCTTCTTGGATTTACTATATCGGTTTACATCTTGGATATCATATCGATTTACATCTTGGGTAACATATCAGGTTACCTATAATAGATAAACCTTTAAACTCACAACCTTCTTATATTTTCAAGGTTCAATTCTTTCACTATAATTACATGACAAGATGGATACTTAATTGCTCTTAAGCCCATCACAAAGTAATAGGGTATATCGGGTTTCAAGGACAATTTGTTTTCAAAGCATATCCAATTTCTATTTCTTCACTCTAGGGTTTTGCCCATATCGTGCAAAGGTATTGCTTTTACCCTTATATCGTGTATAGGATATAAGTAGGTATATTCCATATCATCCATAGGACATGTCTTATATAATATATAAAGTATTACCTACCTTCGTATCGGGTGAACCTCTATATCGGATTCCATATCGGATTTCAAGAGTCTTCAACCCATATCAGGTTTTTCCATGATGATGTCATCATCACCAACCTTAAGACCTTTGTCTTTCTATTCAAAACCATGGATAAAAGTCCTAACTACTTATTGGAACTCATAAATATATCAATTAATCGAAGGAAATCCGAATTTGCAAATAATCAACAAGTTGTACAATATTGAAGAATAGATAATAATATAGATGGGTTCAAGTTATATTGCCCGCCTCGAAAGCAACTTCTAAGCTTTAAGATTCAACTCCTCACGTTCCAAGGTTGAAGATGAACCTCTTCAAGATCCAAGACTTGAGATCCTAGCTTTTGCACGATATCTCCAATCCCAATGGGCGATATCACCTTACTTGGTTGCTATGACCTTTTTGGTCGATATCCTTTATCCTTGGACGTTATCAAGCTCTATCACTTAACTCTCCTCACTATGCACGATACAAGAGCAGCATGCATGATATCTAAGGAAAGGTTGCTAACAATGCTTTCAAAAATTTTACTAACAAGTGAAGGGTAGGGCATTTATACTTGGTTTTTATGGAAAAGAGTGTAAGAGGTGTCATTAGCTTAAGCTACTTCATGCCACCTTGCCATGCATGGTCGACACATACATTTGCCTGTATCCCATCATTATCTTGCCATGCAAAAATAAAAGTTCAAGGATAATGTAGAGGATAAGGGTCGGCTCTTTAGTTATCTTCTAGGGAAAGTCTTCTTCCACTCACTATATTATTATATTCAACTCAATCCCTTCCTAAGACAAGTTGAAAATCAATACATATCACTTCTTTGAAGTACCTTGACCTTCATGGGCAATTCCAAAACTCCAAAAACAGATAAGATACTCCCTTATGGCTCTATGGCCGATAGGAACTTCCATTTCTTAGTCCACAACTCGATATAGCTCATATGTATAACTTTCAACTTATATATTTTCTTGGTCTCTTCATTATTAAGAGTGCTAATACTTTAAGATGATTCAAACATATTGTCTCCTTCTTTCTCTCTCCTCTAAATTATACTAGATATGAGTAAGGACAATCTAGAGGTGATAATTTACACATCAACCCTACATTATATATATATATATATATTGCAATTTGTACTATAATTGATGCACCATGCACTTAGCATTTTTCAAACAAGTTCTCACTTAGATTTAGGCTTTCCACAAGCCACCACTTAACATCATTCTTTCTCTTAAGATGTTAAAACACTTAGAACACATTCAACATGTAACATTTGCAATATAACCCCTCATCTTGGGTAAATTGCACTTTTCACTTAGATTATCATATAATGCACTCATAGTTTGCATATAAGCTCCAATTTGAAAATAAACTTCACAAAGGACTTAATTACTTTTCAAAAGATAAGAACAAGTTTTTAAGTGAGTTACTTAAGAAAAACATCTAGGGTTAGGCCATAACCCAGGTTAGGAGTGTTACAGGTTGATAATGGTCAACCCTATATCAACAATGCCTTAACTCGAGATGAGTCCATATCACTTGATGATAGTTGGGTAATTCAAGTGTGTGACTTATGGCCAATAAACTACATGATAAATGTGATGGGTTAGTGCATAAAGTATTAGGATGGGAAATACCCTAATACAAGATAAGTTGATGAACTTAAGTAAGTTAAAAATGATGAGGGAATTGATATACCAAGGCATGATAAATATCACATCCAGAACGTCAAGGTTGATACATCTTGATGCACCTCAAATCCAATATACTTGGATGAGTAACACATGAAGTGTGTCATGTCAATTGTTACATTAAGATGTAATGAGTTTAGTGCACTTTGACAAGTGTAGGCTAAAATACCTTGAGAAAGGGTTAGGCCAAGTTAATAAAGTATGATGTAATCAATATCCTAGTGAAGATGAGAGAGGAACTCATACTTTGTGTTGATAATCATGTAATGATAAATGATGAGAATAAATAAGTATTATTGAATACTTATGATATCAATGTATGCTCCTAGATATGTGGAGCAATGAATTAGGGTTTAGATTGATAATATGAACTTGAAACTGTATTTGGCTATAAAGGGAAACCCTAACCCTAAAAATGGGAAGGTTGTATTTCTATTATTGCATAGGCCTTGTGAGACATGTTAAATAATTTTATAACAAGTATAATGTTTACGTGGTCTGATGACCTAAAAGATATTTGTTGACTAGTGAGAGGTGACTAGATGTTTAATGGGCCTTGTGAGCCATGTGAATAGTCATTGCCTATTGAGAGGTGACAAGATGTTTAAATGGCCTTGTGAGCCTTGTGAATAGTTGTTGCCTAGTGAGAGGTGACAAGATATTTAATGAACCATGTGAGCTATGTGAATACTTGTACAACAAGTGTGATGAATACCTTAGTCTGAGGACCTAGAGGTAATAGTTACCTGTTACAGAGGTAACAATGTTCAGTGATGATCTAAGGGTTTGAATACCCATATCCAGTAATCGTGATGATGATGATGTTGAGATGAGAATTTCCAATAATGTGATAAGGGGCTGAGATCCTGAGTGTTATACATTCAAAATGTTCCAAAGATCTTAAAAGTACTACACCCTTCTTTATAGCATTTGTTATAATTCATGTTTGAAACTTGGTTGATGCTAAAAGATACTGTAATGTATCTAATTAATCAAGTGAAATCTCATCATGTAGTTGCCCTGACCATAGATCCATTCAGTGTCAGAAATTGCTAATGGTGAAACGAGTTTAACTCCAAGAGCATATTTTTGAATATGCGGGGGTGAAGGATGAAGTATATCCATACATCCTAATGAAGAACTGATGTAGCACCTTCCTTGTTTATCCCGGGATGATGTGAATCTCTCTACAAAATAAGGAATTGATGCATAAATCCTTCTTAATTATTATTATGTGTTGTTGGGATTGATGATAATCTCCTGACCAGGTGAGGAATTGATGTATAATATTCCTTTTCCTTATAATCCAGGAAAGCTACGTTGTCTTCTCCCGAAGAGAGTACATGGTGCGGGTATAACTCTATTGTGAAGATACCGCTATACCCCGACATGCTATTTGCAGTTGACACAAGATGTCCTGCCAGCAGTTGACACAAGATGTCCTACTAAGTTGTCTCATACTGACCGAGACGGGTGAGGTCTTGACATCTGGCTCTACCATTGACCTTGTATGGTACCGATTTAAACTTAGTAGCAGTCGGTTGGAGTATGAACGGTATACTTCATCTCCTCAGGGCATAAGTGTGATTATAAATATGTAATCAGCCGTGTAGCATATTTGCTTAAGGACCGAATACGAAAGACATTGGTTGATGTACACTTTGTTTATACATCTTAATTGGATATATGTTATACATGTTTCTTTATTTTCCTTGTAAAGTGAATAGATGATTTATTTCTCTATCATAGATAGTTGCATTACTTTAAGAGAAGAGATTGCTCTGTTCTTCTTATAAATAGTGATTAATCTTGCTTATTTATATAAAGAAATACTCAGATCAATTTTTATAATATTTACCTGGGATAATAATATTGTTGGCAGAGAGTTATATCTCTCACTGGGACAATTGTCTCACCCCGTGGGATCCACATTTTTTTTAAGTGGACGTGCATGAGGGGGTAGAGACCATACTACAGAGGGAGAACAACAACAATAGGGGCAACAGTAACAACTTAGGTTGAGTGTACTGTCTGTCGTGTCTTGTAGATAGAAGTCCTATGTGTCGTCTTTGTACTCTCAGGTTCTTAGATTTCGTACGTGATGGTTTCATGAATGATCTGAGATTTTGGCTTGATTGCCTTGTGGGTTTTATGTTTCTTATATATAGGTTTTGATAAAGCAACTGTTATATGTTATCCTCGAGATGAGATGGTACAATGTATGTAAAATGTGAACCCTGATGTATATAAAGTTTTGGTTCTTTCATTAAGAGTTTCCTAGAAGAGGATCTATTTGCAAAATGGTTTTAAATTTTTTAGTGATTTTGTTAATCCGATGCTTATGGTTATTCTGCAATTATTTACTGGTGATGGCTTGATTTGATGTCGGGTCATCACAAAGTTTTAGTATCAGAGCTTAAGGTTCGCTGAGTCTATAGAGACATAGGACTAAGGTGTTGAGCCTATTCTAGTGTCCTCCAGTATACCCTATAGTGACTTATGCTTATGTAGAAGAAAGGGTGAAGTTTAAAAATGATTGGAGAACACGAGGAACATGTTGCTAAGAGCAATGTTGTTTCACCAGGAGAAGGTGCAAGGGATCAGGCAAGAGAAGAATGAGTGCCTAATAATTCCCATCTTGACCCAATCAAGATAGAGAATCTTGCTTTTTATGCTCTTGTTGGGTAGGTTAGGACAATAGTGATGCATATAGTGGACTGGATACTAGCATTACAACCTATGTTACCTATAATGATCCTGACCTGGGTTATGAGTTAACCCTATTTGTTTTGGCTAAGTAAGTTGCTTAGAACTTTAATATAATCCTCTAAGGTGTTTTTTTTATCATGTGACACACCATATATTCAAAGCATGTACCACTGACCAAGCTCTAAATCATGTGTATCTCTCCTCATGTTTCTTAAGCTTCCATGAAGCGAAATAAATCATGTTCTTATCTTGCATCAGCACGCAACACAAACCATTCTTTGACACATTACAAAATACTATATAGCCTTTCCCTTGCTCTGGTAGAAACAACACTGGTGCACTGGTCAGCTTCTCCTTAAAAAGTTGGAAACAACTTACACTTGTCATACCAAATAAACAACACACCTTTCCTTATCAACTTCGTTAAGGGTAACACCATTGTGGTAAAGTTCTTTATAAACCTCATGCAGTAGCCTGCGAAGCCAAGGAAACTGCAAACCTCTATCAGTGTCTTCAGTTGTTCTCACTTTAACACAGATTGAACCTTCTTGGGATCCACACATACACCTTCAGCAGATATCACGTTCCCAAGAAAAGACACCTCCTTCATCCAAAACTCACACTTGTTGAACTTAGCATAAAACTTGTGTTGTCTCAACAAGATCAATGCTTGTCATAGATGTTGCTCATGCTGATGGTTGTCTTGGGAGTATATCAGGATGTCATCAATTAACACCACCACAATCTAGTCAAGATAAGGCAAGAACACCCTATTCATCAGGTCCATGAATGTTGCCAATGCATTGGTTAGTCCAAATGACATAACCACAAACTTATAGTGACCATACCGAGTCTAAAAACTGACTTGGGTATGCCATTTTATTTGATCCATAACTGATGGTATCCTGAACTTAGATCTATCTTTGAGAACACTACAACACACCTCAACTGGTCAAACAAATCATCTATCCATGACGAAGGGTACTTGTTCTTGATCGTCACTTTGTTTAACTATCGATAGTCGATGCACAACCTCATGGATCCATCCTTCTTTTTCTCAAACAACACTTGAGCACCCCAAGAGGACATGCTCGGTTTGATAAAGCCTTTCTCAAGCAACTCTTGCAACTGCTCCTTCAGCTCTTGCATCTTGACTGGTTCCATCTTGTACGATGTCTGTGTTATCGATCGTGTATTGGCGACTAGATTGATCTCAAAATCAATCTCTCAGAGAGGGGGAACACCTGGGAACTTATCCAGAACCACATATTCAAACTCAAAGACAACTAGCACTTCCTGAATACTAGGATTTCTCACCTTGGTATCTACCACATGTGCCAAAAATGCTTTACAACCTTGCACCATTAGCCTTTCTACTATCATAGTTGACATCAAAAACATTGGGAGAATCTTCCTATCTCCTTGGAAGATCCACGAAACATCACTGTCACAAAATTTTGTCACCTTGGCAATATAGTCCAAGACCACCTGATACTTTTCTAAGGTATCCATTTCAAGGATCACATCGAATCCATGCATTTCAAGTGGTATGAGATCCACTTGAATGATGTGTCCTGAGAAAAAAAGAACCCAGGAAAGACATGCCTCCCGTAACTCAACAGAACCAACCAAAGGGGTTTCTAAGAAAAGACTATCACGTCTAAAACTAATAGGAAAAGAACAACTAGCTATCACTTCTCTAGTGATAAAAGAGTGTGTCACACTCAAGTCAACCAAAACTGATATAAAGTAGGAAGAAGACAAATCAGAATGAAATATCTCCATATGACCTATCACAAACCTCAGGTTGACTACTTCTTCCAGCTGACTCATGGCATGGAATCAAGTCATTGCCTATTGCCAACCCCATCCTTTGCTCACTTACCCAAAAGAACCAGTTTGTGATGTCTAACTGTGTCCTCGGCCTCTATCACCACTGAATAGTTGATGTTGCGACCCTTGCTGACTTTGTCTCAGATGTTGCATCACCTCTTCATCCTTCACAGGACATCCCCATCTCAGATGTCCTACTTGCCCACACTTATGGCAAGTCCTGGTCTCATACTGTGGCCTAGATGGCCCCGTCACTGATAGTGACGCTACATTGTAAGCTCCTACCGATGGAAAACTACAACCTTAGTCTTTTCTTGACGACCACTGTGATTGAGGTGCTAAAAACCTAGGCTTCTTAAATCCTCTAGACGATTGTACCTAATATTGTGCATGTCTCTTATTGGGATTCACCTCTCACTTCTCCACAACTGACCATTCTACTCTCCTGATTGATTAAATGAATGTGGCATGCCATTCCCTTTTCTCTAAAGTTTATACCGATGTCGTCAACTCAGAGCTCAAACCCTTCTCAAAATGTTTGATCATGTCCTTATCTATTGCAGCCATGTGCAAGAAAAACCTTATAAGCTCCATGAACTTCACCTCATACTCATTGATCATCATAGATCCCTATCAGATCTTCTCAAAATATGATACCTTCTCATCCAGGTAGGTCTCCAGAAAGTATCAGCTTATGAACTCTCACCAAACCTCCTCCCAACTGATCACAAAACCTGGCCTTTTATCCTCCTTAATGGCCCACCAATGGCCAACATTCCCTTTCAACAATTACACAACATGCTTCACCTTACCCTCTTCGAGTATGTTGAGCATGTTAAAGGCCTTTTCCAACTCGGTTAATCACATGTCCGTATCTTTGGGATCCACCGTACTAACATACTCGAATGCCCCCACACACTTTAACCTATCAAAGGTCTTCCCAGAACCTTGGGATTCCACATTGGGAACTGCTGCCCTCGCTTGGGGTATATGCATCCTATCCATCATATGCATCATCATGGCCATAAACTGTCCAAACATGGACTACAAAGCAGGATTGGCCATAGTTGCTGGGTCGAACTAAGGCACTTCAGGTACTCCATCAACTCTTACCTACCTCCTGGAACCACCACCTAGTGCATAAACACTACTCTCTACATGTTCTTCATGTTTTGCAGACATATCTTTTATTTTCTTCTTCTTCTTCTTCTTCTTCTTCTTTTGCATAAGCAGAAGTTACCATTAAATATGTTGGATGACACAAGAACAAACACAAACCCTAGTCCTATGTCCCTGTAGACCCAGCAAACCTAGAGCTCTGATACCAATCTATTCAAGTGACTACCCAACACCACATGAGCGAGATTACTCAAAACAAAGCACAAAACTAATACTGAACATCTAGATTACTAGAAAATGTGGTAAATTAAACCCGGCTGCATATAACCACAAAAGTGGAAAAATATTATATCTGACTCCACAAGTTCTGCCAACTATATCATATATCATGCCACAAAATGATACATATCACTGTTCACTTGGCCAACTGCCACAACCTGTTACATATGATAACATGTTCATATATATACAATCCATATATGTACAACCATGTCATACTGATAAAACCTTGTATCGATGTACAAAGTCTACCGAAAACCCCAAAGGACCTGAGAATACATGGATGCACATAGGACTCTACTACAAAACACTAGCAGCATATCCAACCTTTAACATCTACTGCTCCTCTTACTTCCCAATCTCAATCACATGATCTCTACCTCATCGTGAATGACCACCTAAAAGAGGTGGAAACCCACGGGGTGAGACCAACATCTCAGCAAGAGATATAACTCTCCGCCAAAAACTATTATAAGCACAAATATACTATAGTAGGAAGATGACATTATTATCAGGCGGAGCAGATTCAACTAAATGATATGAGGTAAAACAAGTAACACTATTTAAGAAACTTAGGCATCTACAACTAAGAAGTAGAACACCTTATACATTTAGAAGGAATATGAAGAACATATACAATAGTTTATCTCCCTTACCACATTATAGTTCAACTAATCGGTACAAGAGATAAGGCAAAGGGTCTTCCAATGTGATTTGTATTTAACATTAAGCAAATATACTACACAATTGTGTTACATATTTTATTATTATTATGCCCTGAAGAGATGAGGTATACCACTCATACTCCAACTTACTACTACTAGGTCAAAATCAATGATATACAAGATTTAGGAGGATCCAGACTCCTTTGATCTCCCTAACCATTGGTCAGTTCGAGCCCTCCGCAGTGACATATATAGTCAAGTTGCAAAATAGCCTAGTCCACCTTGGTATATAGGCACAACACTAGTGAAAACTGATTTATGACTACAACCGCTCTCCCGCCAAGGTATGACCACAAACATACTAAAAGATATCACATATATATGATATGGCCTCGACCGCTCTCCTTCTAGGGTATGACCACAACCAATCATGTGAAATGCATATACTCAACAATATACGACTCTAAAATTCCACTGAGGGAGAACCCGTTTCACCATCCAACAAGTAATGACACTGAATATGGATCTATGGAACAAGTCAACTACATGATTAGGGTTTCACTTGATTAGTTAAGCCAATTGGGTGTCTTTTAGCATCAATCAAGTTATAACATAGAAACCCTAAACAAAACTCTACAAAGATAAGGGTATGTTGCAACGTCAGAAGATATAAAACGTATAAGGCATGAACTCGTTACATCATCACTGGATACCACTGCCATATAAGACCATAAACAATATCACCTCACTAGGGGATAATAATACCTCATCTCATTAATAGAGGATATCACCTCACAGTAGGCATAAAGACTCTGCCTGGTCATAGGACCCAAATCATATAGTTCATGGACATTATCATTATCTCATTATGTCTTATAAAGGCTCACAATCATTACCCTATGTCATGTCAAATACACCATATCAATCACTAGATATGATACTTATTCCATCTATAAGGTCAGGGTTACATAAGTAGGAGAGAGAAAACATCAACTTATGCTATTCATTCAAGCAAACTCAACAAGTACATCATACACTTGAGAATTAAGGTTAGGGTTTCTCAAATAATCGATTAGGGCTTCCATTTCAATACTCTTCATTAAAGCCTAGGTACATCATCTCCCACATTCACGGAGCACATTAGGGTTAAGCATCATAGCTGTGATTATTTAATCATTCCAAACATCACTGTGTATCGACCAATCAAGAGCCAAGATGTAGCGAGCTACTAGGTCAACACATTATAGTGACTAACACCATCATAAGTGTAGCGACCAAAATGGCTCACTTGTGTAGAGACCACTAGTCAAAAAATAAGTTGCGGACGAAATAGATGTGTGTAGAGACCAAACCAACTAAATCAGGGCTTGTTGCGACCAAACAAGAGCATGTGTTGCGACCAACACCCAAACGTAGTGTTGCACAACAACACCCGTACAATCGACCATCACAATGATAAGCAAGGTAGAAACTGCAAAGCAAGCTATGATTAGGTTTTGGTAGAGACCAAACAACTATAAGCACCCAACACGAGGCTAAAAGCACTTCGACCGCATCAAGACCCAACATGAGTAGCAACCCCAAAGTTCATGAAAACATTTCGACCGAAGCAAATCTCATCATCAAGAAGTTCAAGCGTCACCAAGGTGATGACTCAAGAAAGGAGGGAAATCAAAACCCTAGAAATGATCACCATAAAGGTCAACAATGAATATCATTCTAAGAGAGTGAAAACCAACGTTCAAAATATGCACATAAGAACCAAAACCACCATCAACGCATGGTGTTAAACATCAAGGAAACTAAGCATCATCAAGTGGGAAACTCCATGCAAGGATGGTAATCAAAATTCCTAAAACAAACGTCACCAAGGTAAACATAGAAAACCATATTGATAAAAAGTAAACCATTCATCCAATTCATGTAACCAAAGATTAGAATCTCCAACATCATAAGATGGCCGAAACATAACATGGTTATAAAACCAAAGATCATGTTGCAAGTAGAAACAACAACTCCTTTGTCACTTAGCATTCAGGAGCATGAAATTAGGGTTTAGGAGAAAGAGTAATCCAACCAAGAATACTTCAAAATCTTAAACCCTAGATCATTAACATTATCTAGCATCTTAGGTTCACATCTTAGAGGTTAAACAATAGCATGTAAGCAAAAATATGGTGCAATAATAGAAGAGGGGAAAGTTCTGTAGCCCACCTTAAGAAGAAGATCAAGCTCCAAAGCCACGAGCTTCTAAAAGAGAGAAAGAAGATCCAACTAGGATCAACTCCACAACCACTAGGTCACCTCAAGAATAATAAAACATACCAAGTTCAAAGGAAAGATCAAGATGAAGAAAACTCAAACCCTAGTCCGACCAAAGAAGAAGAAAGAAGAAAGGAGGAAACTTCATCTCACTTAGGTACTACCATGGTCAAACCACAGTCTCTGACCTCTATGGATAGAATCTCCTCAAGATAGCCACCATGGTGATCAATAGTCTCACGGTCAAGAAAGGAAGAAGGAATGTAGGGTTCAAAGGAAATGAGATCAAAGGTGTAAAAGCACTTACCAAGAAGGAAGATCACCAAGGATCACCACAAAGAAGGTGATCAATATTAAGATCACCACATGCAAGGATGATCGGACACCAAAGATCCAAAATTAGAACCTTTACTAGATCCACCAAGATCAAGGCCGAACACAAGGAAGATGAGTGGAAAGAGAGATAAAGGAGATACTTGCATGTAAAAGAGATAGCATATATACTTGAGGGGTAGTAGGGTGGTGAATATATGAGGTGTCAAGATATGAGAACACCAAAATCACACTTGTATACCAAAGGATCAGCCATGAAACCACTCTAGACTTGCATGCAAGAAAGGGTGATAAGAACAAGGCAGTGTAGTGACAACTATGGTCTACTACACCCCTAGGCCGAAACAAAGCCAATAGGCAGGACACAACACCACCCAAGGTTAAAACAATTCACATGGGTACAAACCTTAGCGAACCAAACACATGCTAGTGTACCAAGTTTGCAACAAACATCACTCAAGAAAATGTTGCATTCACAACACTTCAAAAACCTTCACACAAGGTCGATACATCCATCAAACTCAAGCCTCCAGACAAAGCCATGCAAACCCTAAAATCATCTCATGATGCCACCTCATCAACCAATCCCCAATAAGGTGCCCCAAAGAATCATTCTCTCTCTCATGATTCTAAGGCACAACCTAGATGTGATAAATTACAAGATAGACCCTCAACATGAGTAAATTGCAACTTGGACTAAAATAAGAATAACTAGATCAAACGTCACCCAAACAAGACCAAAATGAAAACATAAACTTGTCACATGTTATTAAGGCATCTTAAGAGATTAGATTAACGTTTAAGAATCTTATTAAGCAAAGAAAGAACAAACAAGAATTAAGCTAGGTCAGGGGTCATATAGAAATCCTTGACTACACCTCTACTTATAGGAGATCTAGGGTTAGGGTTTCTAGTTCAACCGAGAGTTGAAGAGGCAAAATTTCATGAATTTTCTAGAAGTTACAAATGATGAACCTGTCAGTTCACTATTGAACCAGTCAGTTCATAGGTGAACTGGTCAATTCAACCCTTGGGTCAGTTCACTAGTTTTCCTATTTTCAATCACATTGGTATTCATTATTCAATTATTTCACAACATGACATGAACATAAATCCTTGATCCAATCGTATTGATCATTGAACTAGGTGACCCAGATGATGAATTGGTCATTTTACTTTTGAAATGGTCATTTCATTTCATGAAACGGTCGTTTCACTTGTGAAATGGTCATTTCATTTGTGAAATGGTCGTTTAATTTTCTAGCCCAAACAATATTCAACCAATGTTGTTCAAATTGAATACCTAAACACTTTAGTAATCAAGTTAAACCTTATTCATGAGTAAACTCCTTTTCTAGGTGATTCCTATGTGTGTGACCCTATAGGTTCCAAATTACGCTGACAGTGAATGTCCATAACCAATTTGTGACATCACAAGAAATGAGAGGTATCTAGCAACATATCATTGCTACCCAAGTAATTTGAAAAATTGGATAACAACTTCAACCTACAATCTACGATCATTGCTGTCATGAAGTTAATATTATATTCAGGAAGGTAATATAATATACTTACGTATGCAATCACCACTAGATATGCAATACTATATGTGTCATATACTATTACAATCACCATAAGATATATAACATGATATGGTAACTACTACAACATCTTAAGCCAACAAGAGTAGTAAACAAACAACCAAGAGATTCATAATTAGTGTAACCCTAATACTTCCTTTACACAATTCTCCCATCAATCTATGGGCAATCCATTAGACAGAACAATCTCCTTCTTTGGATTGTTCTTAAATGTTTGATGGAGTCTTTTCCTCGTCTTCATCATGAACTCTCCAAGGACCTTCCTCATTGGGGCATGATTTTTATCATGTCCTATTTTCACCATGATCTAGCAGTGATTTATTTTCACATACTATAACAATCACCACAAGATATTTAAGATGATATGGAAACTGATACAATATCTTGATCCAATTAAGAGTTGTAAACAAACAAACCACAAGATTCACATTTTATGTAACCCTAGCACTACCTTTAGATAATTTTTGAATAGACTGATGGGTAGGTCAATCAACTAACTCAACTCCTTGTTTGGGTACTTCTTCTATTGTTGATGGAGTCATTGCCTTATCTTAATCATGAACCCTCTAAGGACCTTCCTCATTGGTGTGCGATTCTGATCATGTCCTTCTCTTCAACATGGTCCACCAATGATGTCATTACATTATTCTATTGTAATTGCAAGAATTAAATTCTACATGGATAAGTGAATAGAGGGGAATGGTACACAAGACACGTACATGCTACATTGTTTTTGAAGCATCAAAACCACAAATTTACATGTTTTCAAGTCACAAGAAATTACCACAATGACTTAGTTGCCATATCCACATGTACCAAACAAAATAATTTCAAATGTATCAAATCCATATATGTAATAACATATATCATATCATATATGATAATTGGTTATTAACATGGATACATATATTCTAACATGTAAGGACTCAACCCGCTCGTTTTCCCTAGCATCTCTACGGTGACGCAACGTGCGACTAGGGTTCTGAGTAGGTGGTTGCCACCCCTCTCGGAGGCATACCTCCATCTCTCTCTTGCAGGTTCAAGTGTTTGTTGTGGGTGTTTGATCTCACTCGGGCTAAAGGCGATTCGTGATGGTAGAGGAACTAGCGGATCAGTGTGAGAGGCTGAAGATCACCGAAGATGAGCAGGAGGTGGCAGACCTAATTGATGAAGAGGACAACGGGGCGCCGACGCACATAGAGCTGGTGCTGGTGGGGAGACTACTGACGGATAGATCTTACAATTTCACGGCAATGAAAAAAACGTTTGCACAAGCATGGGGTTTAGCAAGCGATGTGATGTTCAAATCCATTGATCAGACTACCTTTGTGATCCAATTCACACACTCGAAGGATAAGCTGAAGGTGATTGAAGATGGGCCATGGAACTTTGATAACATACTTCTGCTGGTAAAGGAGGTGGATCCAAAGGACCAACCGGGGAAAATTAGCTTCATAGAAAGCCAGTTCTGGGTGCGGCTATACAATGTGCCTCTAGGTCTGCGTGGTGAGTTGGCAATGAGGAAGATTACAGAGAAGATCGGTAGAGTTATTAAACTAGACTGTGACAACCTTGGGTGGGAGTCATCTGGGAGGGTGCGTCTGGGGATTGATATCAACAAATAGATCAAGCGCCTTCAGAAGGTTCGATGTCCGGATGGGCACATAGTTGACGTGGAGTTGAAATACGAAAGACTCCCAGTGCTATGTTTCATCTACGGTCGGCTGGGGCACACAGAAAAAGACTGTGTGGCCTATGATGAAGATGGTGACAATGAGAGGGGGTGGGGATCGTGGTTGAAAGCTTCACCAAGAAGGCCACGTATTTCGGTTGAGGAAGAGCTCATAGGAGGCAACAGATCAAGTACGCGGAGAGCCATCGTCTTCCAGACTCGGAGTGCATCACGAGTTTCGAATTCAAAGGAATCCACCTCTTCCAAGAAGCCCACACGAGAGAGCGACGACGAGGCACAATCGGCAGCCAGGGCGGCGGTGGGGGACGAGAAGATGGCAGAGGAGGAAGGCAGGAAGGTTACTGACATGATGGAGGACGCCATGGAAATAGGGGATTCCCAGTTGGAAAATCATCACCGTCAACATTATACGGCGAAAGAGATGATGCAGATGAGCAGGCCTACGCCGCGAGTAGTCGAGGAGCAGATTGGGGCAACGCCGAGCGGGAACATGGTGGAGATGTGTAGCAGGGGGAAGAGGAGGGGACCGAGCAAGGCTAACATGGAGTCCAATTTCTCATCAAATGAGCAACATGATAGTCGATCCAACCATCCGACATAGAGGAAGGATATGGGCCAGCCTGGGAGGGAAAGCAACGCACCTACGATGGGGATAGAGGTAGATGAGAGGCTGGGCAAGGTGGGTGAGGAAGGGTCAGGCCAGGAGGATACTGCTACGGGGCTAGACCACAACATATCCAGTAGGAGGGGGACGGAAAAGGAGGGGATGCTGAAGGGTAAAGGGTGGAAGGTTACGAGGGTGTTTCTACCGGATGATATACCTATGTTTCCAGGGAAGGCAGGGGAGGAGAAGGAAAGAGCTTGGAAGAAAGCACGAGTAGAGAACAAGGGAGAACTAAGAGAGAAAGGGGTAAATGAAAACAAGAAGATACAAGTGCTGAGAAGCCTAAGTAATACAGAGAAAGTGATGACCAGACAATTCCTGAACAAGCACAGGAGAGATTCAGAAGCTATGGAGTACGCTGCTATGAGCCACAATGGTGATACTGTGGGTATGAAATCTAAGAAGTCAAAGTCAGAAAGATCTAGCAAGACGGAGGGTGGTTTTGTAAATACAGGTGGTGTACACCAAGTAGCGAAAGTTGGGATAGCCCAAACCCATGAATAACAATGAAACTCCTGAGTTGGAACTACCATGGTCTAGGTCTCCTAGCAGTGGTAGAAGCACTCCAGGCGTTATGTCGGAGGGAGAGACCCAACATAGTTTTCATTATGGAAACTATGCTAGATGATAAATCTCTAGAGAGGATTAAGAGAAGTTGTGGGTTTGTTGACGATATATGTATTCTGAGCACTGGTAGGGCAGGTGGTCTGGGTTTTTGGTGGCGAGAGGTAGAAGTGGAAGTAACAGGTTTTTCTACTAGACACGTGGAATGCAAAGTGGTAGACAGAACAAATGACTATGAATGGTATGCATGTGGTATCTATGGCTGGTTGACATAGGCTGAGAAATACAAGACCTAGGATATGATGAGACAGATCCAAGGCAGATATGGGGAGCCATTGATCTTTTTTGGGGACTTAAATGAGATTAACAATAATGGTGAAAAAAGGGGTGGTCCGATGAAACCTGACAGATTCATGAAGGCCTTTCGGGACGTGATTGATGACTGCACTCTACTTGATATTGGATATACAGGAAATACTTTTACGTGGAGAAGGGGGCTGACAGTGGAGACTCTGGTTGAAGAACGTTTGGACAAGTTTCTGGTGAGTGATGGTTGGAGGAATAAATATTCTGGAAGTTGGGTACACCATTTACCGTTTTATCAGTCAGACCACGCTCCTATCATTCTATTAGCTGTAGTTGGGGAGGAAAGACAACGGAAGAGGCAGTCTAGATTCTTCTTTGAACCAATGTGATTTTCAGAAGAAGGGTGTATGACAACGGTGACAGATTCTTGGGAGGCATGCACAAACATAGATCTGAAAGAGAAATTACAAGGTATTAGTGGAAATCTGACTAGATGGGCTGAGTTGAAATTTGGAGATATTAAAAAGAGGATAAAAAGGACAGAGAAATTGCTTGGCGAGGAACAGAAAAAATGGCCGGATGGCAGAACTATGCAGCACTGTGATGAGCTCTCTACGGAGTTAGAAAAACTGCATAGGGAAAATGAAGCGTTCTGGTGTGCTAGGGCCAGAATAAAGGAGCTGAAAGAGGGAGATAGCAATACTTCTTACTTCCACCATAAAGCTTCACAAAGACAAAAGAAGAATATGATTGTGGGGTTAAAGGAGTCCAGTGGGATCTATTGAAGACAAAGAGATTCTAGGCATCATTGAAATTTTTTTTCATGATCTCTTCACAACAAACAATCCGGTGGAGATGGGGACAACGGTGGTAGGGATTACTTGACAGGTCAATGATTCTATTTCTGCAACTCTGGAGAAGGAAATTACTGATGAAGAGGTTAAGGGGGCTATGTTCGAAATGCACCCAAATAAGGCGCCCGATTCGGATGGCCTAAAACCCATTTTCTATCAGAATTTTTGGCAGGTGGTGAGAAAGGATATTACAAATTACATCAAGGGATGGTGGAAGGGTGAATATTCATGTAAGGATTTCAATGATACGTTGGTAGTGCTGATTCCGAAGATTAAAAAGCCAAGGGTGGTTGCTGATTTTAGGCCTATCAGCTTGTGCAACATCATCTACAAGATTTCTACAAAGGTGCTTAAAAATAGACTAAAACCTTTCATGGATGGGATTATTTCTGAAAACCAGAGTGCTTTCATCCTGGGAAGAATGATTACTGATAATGCCCTGATTGCTTATGAATGTTTCCATGCTATGAAAAGGGGGGGGGGGAAGAAAAGGGCATATTGCTTTAAAGCTGGACATGATGAAGGGATATGATAGAATAGAATGGAAGTTCCTGAAAACAGTGATGGAAAATTTTGGTTTCGGGGGAAGGTGGTGTGATAGAGTTATGGATTGTGTTTCTTCAGTCTCTCACACGTTCACGGCCAACAGGGAAAGATCAAATGCCTTCCAGCCTATACGTGGACTTCGCCAGGGTGACCCACTATCTCCTTACCTCTTTATTCTATGCGCTAATGCTTTTTCCACCCTTTTAAACCTTGCGGTGAATGCAAATACTATCCATGGTATGAGCATTTGCCAGGAGGCCCCTCAGATCTCACATCTATTTTTTGCAGACGACAATATCCTTTTTGCTAGAGGGACAAGGAATGAATGCCTGAAAATTATTGAAATTATCAACCAATATGAACAGGCATCGGGTTAAAAGGTCAATCTCACCAAGTCTGAAATTGCATTTAGCAAAAAGATACCAAGAAGAAAAAAAGACGAACTGTGAGATTTGATGGGAGTAAAAGAGGTGGACAAACAAGCATCTTATCTGGGGCTGTCGGCGGCCATTGGGAGGTCAAAGAAAAAAGTTTTCAAGTACATCAGGACTAGAGTGGGCAACAAACTACAAGGATGGAAGGAGCAGCTGTTATCTAAGCCAGGGAAGGAGGTGCTTATAAAGGCTGTCGTGCAGACTATTCCTACATATTTCATGAGTGTTTTCCAACTCCCGACGGGACTTATTGAGGATATAAACTCTATGGTGGCCAGATTCTGGTGGGGGTGAAAGGGGGAGAAAAGAAGATTTCCTGGTTGTGTTGGGAGGGGCTGTGCAAGTCCAAAAGGAAGGGAGGAATGGGCTTCAGAGATATGAATACTTTTAATCAAGCTCTGCTAGTGCGTCAACTATGGAGATTGTTCACGAAGCCAGATAGACTGGTGGATAGACTTCTGAAGGCCAAGTACTACCCAAATAGCAATTTACTGAATGCCCACCTTGGGCTTATTCGAAGCTATACATGGCACAGTCTGTGGGGAACAAAATCACTCTTTCTGCTGGGAGTCATGAGAAGAGTTGGAACTGGCCGGGATATTGACATATGGTCCGAAAGGTGGCTGCATTATGGTGATGAGGACTTAACAGTGTACAGGACGGAAGAACTAGCTGCTACGGGCAAGGTTAGCGAACTGATGGTGGAGGGGCGCAGGAAATGGAATGTTGACAGGTTGTTGGATATCTTTCCTAGGGACATTGCAACACAAATTATGGTTGTTCCCCTACCTATTACGGAGTAGGAGGATGGAATGTTCTGGTGGCCAAGTCCAAAGGGTAACTTCACAGTCCACTCGACATACTGACTGGGAAAGTTGGGAAGCACAACTATGAGGGAAAGGGGCACAGTGATACCACATGATCTTTGGAGGATGATATGGGGAAGGAGATGGCCTCCAAATGTAACACTTTCTTTGGCGCATTGCCACGGGGGGTTAGCAACTCGGAGTAGGCTCAAGGACATGTATGTTATGGATGATGGGGTATGTCCTATCTGTGCTTTGCAGGAGGAGTCCATCCAACATATGCTGAGCCATTGCTGGGGGGCAGAGATAGTGATGCGAGAAAGCTGGTTACAACCTACAAAACGTCTGGGAAGCCAGGGGAATCTACATGACGATTTCATGGAGTTGCTTGGGAACTGCACAGAGGAGGAAAAGGATGAGATAGATGTGGTATGGTGGACTACATGGACATGCCGAAACAACAAAATTTTTAAGGATGAGGCCCCTTTCCCGAGACCTATTCTTCAGTCTTATCGGGCGATGATCGCAGACTATTGTCATTTTAAGTGGGGCGCTGAAGAAGGGAAGGAAAGGATGGGAAGTGCTGGAGGAGGAGAAGCTGCTAGGGACGCTGTGGCTAGTTTGCGTGAGATGGGAGCAGGCGTAGGAGTTGACGGATGGCTCTTCTTGCACGTTGATGCATCAGTGAAGGATGATGGGTGCTGTGCCTTGGGGGGGTACTACGTGGGAGAGGAGAATCCTTCATGGGGGCTATGCAAAAATGTGTAAGGGCTGGTTGGACTTCGGACATTGCAGAGGCTATGGCTTCTAGAGAAGGGATACTACTTGCTCGAGATTTGGTTCCATCAGAAAATTAGATTTTACTTTGCTCTGATTCCCTGAATGTAGTGAATGCCTTAAAAGATCTGGATAAGCATCCTAGATACCTAGGTTTGATTGCTGCGGACATACATAGTGTAGCTTCCAGTTTCCGTTCTTGTAGTTTCATTCATGTAAAACGAGCCCAGAACTCTCTGGCTCATTTCATTGCTCAAGATGTGCTAAATTCCGGTGGTCATACTTCTAGATGGGTCACTATGCCTATTCAATGGAGTTATGCAGCCGAGAATGATGTATTCTTTGTTTCTTGATCTATGAATGAATGAAAGTTTCCGTCAAAAAAACATGGATACATATTGTCCAAGATGTTTTCATCAACCAGAGTGTGGTTCAAATACCTAAATCGACATAAAAGCATACCACTTTGGCTCTGATACCACAGTAGGAATTTTTAGGTAGGGGCATAGAAAAAAGAATTCCCTAACAAAACCCCTTAGCCAACATAGCCTTCTTATGTTGATGTAAGTTTTGAACTTCTAAATCTAGATCCTAAGTCATCATTGTCATTGAACATCATAGGTTGGTGATTCTGTTTAAGACCTTGTTTTCTTATGGAACTCATCCTCAAAGCCCCCCCACAAGTGCATGGACCTCTATGTCATCCACGTGAACGCATGATCTAATGTGCACCACCTTGGTTTCTAAGAGGAAGCAAAAGTGGAGTTGTCAAAGTGATAGAGTTGTTGTCTCTCTATCTCCTCTCATCATTGTTTTAGTTTTCGAGTTGATTTTATCTCTCTCTAAGAGGAAGAACTATAGATAACTTGCATCTCAATGTGTGTCTCCCTTCAGACATCCAACCCTTTCTATAGGAGATTCATGGTCTTAGATTTACCAAAAATTCAATCTTGTTTCTATGACAACTCAAAATAGAATTAAATTAGAAAATCTTTGACTTGATTCTAGTTGATTAGATGGGTCACCCAGTTGACTCTTGAGACACCCATTTGACTAAGTGGTACAACCAGTCGACTGACTGGTTAGATTAGGCAAGTCATGGTATGATTCTAATCAAACAGTTTGATTCAAGATCAAACAATTTTCCCATTTTTTATTCATTCCTAATTCATGTCCGTCGATTGACTAGGACATCAAGTTAACTAATTGGTCACTTACAAAAAGGTTGATCAGTCTATCATTTGACAGTTAGTCGATCAATGATCAGACCTATCCAATTGACTGACTATCTTTCCTAGTAAACCAATTGAGTTGGAAATCATCCTCTACATAATTTATACCATTCTACTTATGTGTTTGATTGTGGACCTTCAAATACTTTGTGCATCTTTATGCATGTGACCACAAAGGTTCAATATTACACTAGTAGTATTGTTAAACACCACATAGGAAAAGAGAGGTATCTAGAAACATATCATTGCTACCCAAGTAAAAGGAATAAGTTGGAGAACAACTTAAACCTATAAATGTCCAAAGTTACCATGACAATATAATCTATTTGTCCAATATCAAGATTAAACCCAAGGCATAGAGTAGTTAGCCTCTTAATATTCAATCTATGTTTCTTGAATGAGCGCACAATATTGAGTTGTGTGAGCTCAATCTCATATATTTACTCACATAAGAATGGGCATGTATTTCATAATCTCAGTTATGAAGTGGTCATGATATCACTTGATACATCAACTTCTATGAACATTTTAATCTTCTTATTCTTAGATATAAATCTAGATATGCACAAAATACTCATAGTTCCTTTCATTCTAAAATGTACAATTGTCAAATTATTCTTCTGAATCAACTTACCTTTGAAAATGTAGGAAATTGACATAAATTGATTCAACTTCATCAAATATGATCAACCTTGAGGTCGATCAATACCAACATTAAAGAAAGATTATGGATCAACTACTAATGAAAATGATAGAGAACCAAGCACGATCATAAAGAAGCCCAAGAAAGTCTAGACGAAAGTAATGAATATAATAATCAAGCTCCAAGATGGATCACTAATGAAGGTCAATCAATCCCAATTTATTTTCAAGAAAAATGAGAACTCAATCAAGATCAACTGGGAGCATTCAATCATCCAGACAGAGATTGATCAAAATACAAGTACCAATCATCCAATCAGTGCAACTTGATGATTGATACCCTCAACAATCAACTTGAATACAAGAGCTCGGTATATGAACAAAGTCAGGAAAACACAAGCTTCATACATATCTGTCGAGCAAAATGCATTGAGAAAAGATGCTTATGCCACAAGCTTGATATCCATGTGTCAAGGTTCGATTGCCACATGGACCAATCAGAGGTCAACACAAGCCAGGCCATACCCTACAAATAGTACACCCCAATATCACTTCAGGGACATCTTGTCTTCTATGAAAGAGTAGAAACACTACTCAAAAGTCAAGGACCAGAGTCAGAATGACTAATCATGAGAGTGACTGGCACTCTTGATTTTACCACTCAAACTCTTACTATCCAACTTGATTAATTATCCTTGAGAGAGGAGTTTCCAAGTGCCTTCAATAAGAGCAAATGCGATTGACCCCCCCAGTTCGATCGATCAATTAAATGAACCTCCCAGCTCAATTGAGTGGTTTGATTGACCTTCTTGTTTGATTGACCTCCTAGCTTTATTGACCTTAGGAGTTGATTCCCATATTGAAAGGTGGGTATATATGAAGATCTACCATTGTAATTGACCTACTTTTCTCTTCTCATTTTATTTTTCATATTTGTAACCAATGACCAATTTGACTTGTAAATAGATATTGCATTGCACTATGAGTGGATATAATACATAACTTGGGTTTGAAGTAGCCATCAGAACCTCCCAACCATGTAATCTTTCATCTTCTGAGTGATACATATATAATTTAAAGTTTTGTTTATTAAAGTGATACATATGTATGGATACATGATGGTCCATGAGAGTGAGGAATCACTATAGAAATAGTCATATGTTTGTTCTTGATCCTTTGGTTACCTTCTTGAGAGAGAGGTACCATATGATAAAAATCTATCCTGATCTCAAGAGAAGGAAGGTGTTAGATATTCTTGGTGACTTCTTGAAAAACCATGATGAGAATATATAAAATAGAAGACAAAACATCAAATGGTTGTGGAATGGCTTGATTGGTAAAACCCATTCCAAGTTTTTGCTAATAACAATTCGTTTCAATCCTCATAAATTAGGTATCTTATTTCAAGTAGGTTACTTTGTTCATTATTAGAACACCGAATTCAAACTTTTATTTCTAAGATAAGCTAAGATTTCCAGCTTCTTACATAGTTGCTAACCTTACACCTATTTTTGACCCTATTTTACTACATAAGACTTTGTATTCAATTTAGAAGTCTCTTGAAGTCAAATACAAATTTGAAGTTCTATCCTTTTTAACCAGACAATTTTTTTCTCACTTGACCCACTTTTAAGGGCGATCATCTTTTGGCACAGTTGATGGGGATAAGGCTAAATTGAAAACTATCTAACAACCTAAATTCTACTTACTCTTAGTCATGCATCTTTGTTTTCTCTTTTGAATCAACTTTGCAAACTTCATTCTAGAACTATTATTTGAAGAATTTATTACATATAGGGTACTTACTCTTTGGTGATAGAAATTTTTAGGTACTTTATAGAAGGAAGAATGAAACCAATAAGATCTCTCTATTCTTACACACAATCCAAAGAGAAAGATGCCAGGTTTCCTTTTGCAAGTTCTATTACTAACTTTGCTACTTTTGATATTAAAGGATTGTTATCTCTTTTATTCCATAGAACAAATTTGGAGGGAGTTCACTTAAAGAAAATCAACATCATCATCTTGATTCTTTCAAGGAAACCCGAGACACCCATAAAATTTGGAGTCTCCAGCCAAAAAATATATGTGTAAAATAATGTGCTTTCTGTAAAACAAATAAGAGAATTGGGTCTCCTATATATAGGAGCTAGGGAGTACATGGGCTATATAGAAATAAGGGAAAATACAATGGGCCTAAGCCCAACTAATCAAATATACTAACACGCCCCATCAAGTTGGAGAGTAAACATTGTGGAGTCCCAACTTGACACCCATATACTTGAATAAAGGAGGAAGAGGTTTTGTAAGGATGTTAGCAACTTGATCACATGTCCTAATGTGAGGAGTGATGATCAGCTTGGCTTTGAGCAGATCTCGCACAAAATGATAGTCAACCTCAATGTGTTTTGTACACTCATGGAAGACTAGATTATTGGCTATGTGTATAGCTGTCTGGTTGTCACAATACAAAGTAGCTGGAGTTTGAAAAGGAATTCCAAACTCAGTCAAGATGGACCGAACCCACTGTAGATCACAACATGCATGAGCCATAGCTCGATATTCTGCCTCCGTGCTGGAGTGAGCTACTACACCTTGTTTTTTACTTCTCTAGGAAACTGGGTGAGTGCCCAACATGACATAATATCCAGAAGTAGACCGTCGATCTTTAGAATCACCAACCCAATCTGCATCTGCATATCTAAAGATAGAGATTACCTTGGACTTAGGACGCTTATAGAGCAATCCTCATCCTAGAGCACTCTTGAGATAGCGAAGAATACATTGCACACTAGACCAGTGGTCCTAAAGTGGTGTATTCATGTGTTGGCTGACTACTCCAACAACATAAGTAATATCTAGTCGAGTAATAGTCAAGTAAATTAGTTTCCCGACTATACAACGATACTTCTCAGGATCAGAAAAGAGTTCTCTTTCATGTATAGGCTTCATATGATAGTCCATGGGGGTAGAGACTGGTTTGGCTTCGACCATGTTGGCCTCTTGAAGTAGGTCCAAGACATAGCGTCATTGTGACAAACTGATCCCTGAGGCTGAGCGGAGAACTTCAATTCCAAGAAAGTATCATAAGGTGCCCAAGTCTTTTATATGGAAATGTGCATGCAGAGACTGCTTGAGATTAGATATCCCCATCACATCATTTCCCGTGATGATGATATCATCCACATAGACAACGATAAGAACATGGCCTTTGGAGGACTTGGAAAAGAACAAGGATTGGTCTGTGGCTGATCGTTGAAAGTTAAGTTGTGTTAAGACATTGCTTAACTTGTTGAACCATACCCTTGGAGACTGCTTGAGGCCATAGAGAGAGCGTCAGAGACGACATACTTTGTTAGAAGACGCCCCCTCAACAACAAAATTGGGTGGTTGCTGCATGTAGACTTCCTCTAGGAGATCTCCGTGAAGAAATGCATCTTGATGTCAAGCTGGTAGAGAGGCCAATCAAGGTGAGATGCAAGAGAGATAAGGATACAGACAGATGCAATCCTCATCACTGGAGAAAATGTCTCAAAGTAATCCATGCCAAATGTTTGGGTGAATCCTTTGGCAACTAGGCGTGCCTTGAGTCGTTCAATAGAGCCATCTGACTTATGCTTTACAGAGAAAACCGATTGACAACCTACAATATTTTTCCTGCTGGTGGGGTGACACGATCCCATGTTTTGTTGTCATAGAGAGCTCACATTTCTTCCATCATGGAAGCTTTCCATCCAGGATGGCATAGAGCATATGCTGGATACTTAGGGACATATGTTGTGTCTAGGGAAGTAGCAAAAGATGATGCAGAAGAAGAAAGACGAGCTAAACAACAATTGTTGGAGATAGGATGTTTGATAGTGCAAGAGCTATACCTTTGTGTAGTGCCACTGGTAGATTGGATTGGTCTGGAACTGACTATGATGATGTAGATTCAGCTGGTGACTCATCTTCCATGCACCGGTTTGGTGTTGTGGATAGTGGTGGTGTTGGAGGGATGAATGGATCTGGCAATGAGACCATAGTATCAGTATGATCAATGGGGATTGATGATGATAAAAAGAACATTTCATCCTCATGAAAGGTGACATATGTAGAGATATAGATTCTTCCATAGTTAGGTTCAAGACACTTGTATCCTTTTTTAGAAAAAGGATAACTGAGAAAGACAGTTTGAATAGCTCGGGGAGAAAGCTTGTCAGCCTTGGGATCAAAATTATGAACAAAGGAGACACAACCAAACACCCGAGGTGGTAGAGGGAACGGTGTAGCTTGAGGGTACATAATGGAAAAAGGAGTGTTCTTCCTAAGAACTGAGGAAGGTTGGTGATTAATAAGAAAGCAAGCGGTAAGGACAACATCAGACCAGAAAGACTTAGGAGAATTGGCATGAATGAGAAGAGAGCGCGTAATGTAAAGTAAATGATGATTTTTATGCTCGACAATGCCATTTTTTGTGTGGATACTATGCGCATGAGCATTGATGGATCATCCCTACATCATGACAAAAGGAGGCGGCAGCCTTTTGTGTATATTCAAGGGCATTGTCAGTTTGAAGAATCTTAATATAAGTTGAAAATTAAACTAAAACCAACTTGTGAAACTCACGAATTAATGTAAAGACTTCATCACGAGTTTGAAGTAAGTAAAGCCATTTCATTCTAGAAAAATCATCTACAAATGTAAGAAAATAGCTATAGCCATTGTAACTAGCATTTCTGAATGGACCACACACATCAGTATGAACTAAGTCAAACATACAAGATGATTGTTTATTGATACGGGCTGAAAAGGACACACGATGGTGTTTTCCTATCTGACAGACATTACATTGAATGGAACGATAGGAAGATAAAGAACTATCTAATAGTTTAAGCTTGTCTAAAGGTAAATGTCAATGATGTAAATGTAGTTGAAGTGGCGTGGAGGCAAGAAGGGCATGTGACAGGCTGGAGGGTGGGGCAGAGAAGTAGTAGAGATCACCAGCGCGTACTCCCTGCCCAATCATCGTCAAATTCCTCCAATCCTGTAAAATAAAACCAGATGGACCAAAAGTTACAAAACATTTGAGAGAATCAACAATTTTTGCTACAGACATCAAATTGTATGGAAAGTTTGGAACAAAGTGGACAACAGTCAACTTGATTTTAGAAGATATAGGAACAGTTCCACACTTGGTTACTTGTTTAATTGACCCATCTTCCATGGTGACAGAGGAGTGAGGTATAAATGAATTAGATGTGGTTAGAAGGTGGGGCATACTGGTCATATGTTGTGTGGCACCTGAATCCATAATCCAGTTAGAATTGGAAGCAAGCATGGATGCTCCAAAATTACCTTGGGAAGTGGCGGCTAGGTTGGCAGAAGAATCGACAGTAGGTAAATCTCTGACTTGCCAATCGAAAGTGGTTTTGTTGTTGTGGAGGGGAGAGTCCCCATAATATTGGGCAGCTTGGAGAAGGCACTCATACTCCTCATTAGATAACGAGACATGCAAATTTTGAGAGGATGCATGTGGTATAGGAGATGGATGACCATTTGTTGGAGCAGATGCTGGACTGATGCGTGCAGGTGCTTGACTGATGTTGGCCGGTGCTTGAGCAACATGAGAAGATCCCCTGCCCCGTCCTCTCCCATAGTGTGTGGGATAGACATGCTTGGAGTGGCATACGTCTTCAATATGGCCCAACTTTCCACAATAAGTGCATTTTGGGCGTTGGACTCACCCACGACCACGGCCTCTGGCTACTGCAACCATTTCCGATGAAGGTTCAGATATAGCAGTGGGAGAGATGTAAGGAGCAAGCATCTCATACTGAGCCAGGCGTGCATATGCCTGGTCCATAGATGGAAGGGTTGCACCAACTAGGAGTAGTTGTCAGATCGCTGTAAAGCGAAGATGAAGCCCGTTGAGGAAGCAGCCAGTCAGAAGAGTCTCCCACTCCTTGGTGACTTCAACAGACTTTTTCGGAGAGAAGAAGTTGAGTTGGTTTGCCATGGCCTTCATGGCATCAAAGTATTTGGATAAGGGTTGATCTCCTTGTTTTTCAGAGAAGATCTTATCCATGATGTTATACATACACCGATAATTGTCGTCTTGAATGAAGAACAGTTTCATCTCCTCCCACATAGTCTTGGCATTACAGTGTCACATGTACTTTACCGCCACCTCTGGCTCCATGTATGCCCAGAGCTATGAGAACACTTGACTGTTGCCTGTCACCCAAGCATCATCAAGAACTGTTGGTGTGTCATCAGTGATAAATTTGAGTTTACCACGGGACTTGAGGAATGTTTGGATAGCATTCATCCATAGAAGAAAGTTTTCATCATTAAGTTTAATAGAAGATATGTGCGGCATATCGTTATAAATGATAGTTGGCTTAGCAGCGTCACTCATGATGAAACAAGTAAAGTATCAGATATAATGACACGATACAAAAAGAAATAAAAGTATCAGAATGTAGCACGATACAAAGAACAGAATAGAAATACTACCGGAATGAAACTCGGTAGAAAAAGGAGTTGCACTACCAGAATGAAACTCGATAGGAAGGAGTGGCACTATCAGAATGGATCTCGGTAGGAAATAGGAAGCACTACCGGAATGATGGCACGGTAGGATAGATAAACATAAAATTTCCAATTTTTATGAAAAGCACTCAGCCATGTGGATTAGGGGAACCACATGGAGAGGAAAATAAAAATAAAAATAAAAAACTTTGCCCCTTTTTTTGCTTTATAAATCAGCACATGGTCTTTTGTATTTGCCTTTTTTTAATTGTTCTTAGCAACTAAAGATACAAGACGCCCCGCAATAAACTTCGTATCCTCTACCGGAATGATTAGAAAGCAATGACCAAATCTGTAGACAATGGAAAACTAATCCATTAGATCAGCACCACGGAAAGGCAACGAGCACCGTCTTGTATTGTCTATGAATCTGTAGACAGTGGCAACTAATCCATTAGATCAGCCCATCATCTATCTACTACGGCAGCGTCTTCAAGCAAATAGGATATGGGGGGATTAATTGATTAGATAATGGTTGCTGTAGTGTGTAGCTTCTCCAAGCAACGAAGCATATTTAGAACTCACATATCCACTAATGGCAAGAACGGATGCGGCAGCCGCCAAGAAAAGAAATATGTAGGGGAAAGGAAGGAGCGGGGGGGGGAGGATTAGGGTAATGCTCTAATACCATGTAAAATAATGTGCTTTCTATAAAATAAATAAGAGAACTGGGTCTCCTATATATAGGATCCAGGGAGTACATGGGCTATATAGAAACAAGGGAAAATACAATGGGCCTAAGCCCAACTAATCAAATATACTAACAATATGCAAAGGTCTTACATTTTTCTCAATGGGAAAAAGTCGTGGGATATTAGACTAGCTTCAAATTTAAAAACCTTGCTAAAGATTTCATCAACAAGTTCTTCCTTTCAAAAAGGACTATCCAATATTGCAATAAGATTATCTTTTTTGCACATAAACCATATGAAAATCTTTATGAAAAATGGGATCAAAGAGAGTTCCCACACCATGGTTTCAATGAAACATTCTTGGTCACTACATTTTGTAATAGACTCATGCAAGTAGAGAAGAAGTCCATCAACTCTACCTTAGGAAGTTATTTTTTGGAAAGGTATGTAGAAGAATGCACACAGATTATCTATAACATGGCACAGCCATAGTATTCAAGCAATTTCAAATGTGGACCCTCCAATAGTTACAACTTTCTAGTATTTATAAAAGAATCTAACTCTATCGATCTTCTTACCAAAGCTCAAATTTTTTGCTAATAATGTTCAAGATCTCAAATTTTCACCCATAGAAAAGTCATGCAATGCAATGCTTGTGGAGATCCCAGACACCTAGCTCATCATTGCATCTATGCTGAGATTACATGAGAAACTCTAGTAGAAGCAAATTTCTCTTATGTCACCAACTAAATCAACAATAAAATAGTATGGATAGAGGCTAGTCAATGGGAAGAGGCCTGAACCCACTAGGATTCTCATAATATAACAACTCTTAGAAGAACAAAATATCAAATCAACAAGGCAACTTCAATGGGAAATAGAGATGCAACTTTCTCATGCAACATCAAAACTTTATCAACCAACTAAGTCTTCTTATGCAACAACTTGGGCAAGAAAAACACTATGCAAGACCAGATGGGGATGGTGAATACATAGATCATCGGGCTACAAGAACACAATAGGATGACTGACCAACAACTTTCTTCAATAGCAACTTCTATTAAGAAGTCAATTGGACAGTTCCCTTCTTGCACTAAATAGAATTCCAAGAATGAGTCCACAAAGGTGGACACACTATGGTCTAGTACTAATCTACACACTCCTCCACCTCATAAGGAGTACCATGTGATTGCTAATGAGCCTAATATGAAAAATATAGAAACCTTAAAGTCAAGAAGAGTGCATGAGGAACCAACACAGCCAACATCCCTACAAGAAAGAATGTTGATAACTATGATGAAATACCTTCTTGACATCACTTCATTAGGGCCCAACTCGAGAAGAGGTACAACATATTTTTGGTTTCAATGAAAATGATACATTTGTATGTTCCTCTTCTTGATGCCATTGATGATATGACATGCTATGTGAAGTTCCTCTCATTGCTAAGAAGCAAAAGTGTGGAGAAATAAAAATAGTGCAGTCGACCAATGTGGCTAATTCGATTCTCTAAACCACAGTGCCAACCAAGAAGAAGGACTTGGAGATTTTTCAATTCCTTTCCACATTGGGTAATACATGGAACGACGTGACTTGTCCAATTCAGGACCAATATTAGTCTTGTGCCACATTCTTTGGAAGTTTGGATTGGGTTGAGTGACATGCTCAAATTGCACATGCAAATATAGTTGGTTGATGACTCATATACCAGACCAATGGGAGCTATTGAAGATGTCCACATAAGAATTGAAAGATTCTTTATTCCTTATGCTATCATCATCATTAATACCAACAAAGATCCCTTATGACCAATATTTTTTTGAAGACCCTTTCTTTTAATTGGTACATGCTTTGATCGATGTCATAGGAGGTCTTATTATCATTCGTATGGATAATGAGAATATAGATTTCAATGTTCTAGATCACATACAATGGTCATCTCATATAGAATATAGATACTTTGTGGATTGTGATAGTCAACCCCATGTAGAAATTTAGGAACACAATGTAGTAGTAGATCCACTCATGAGACATCTTACCAACCCAACCTCGAGTATAATAGACCCTAAAGTAGATGAAATTATTTCTTATCTAGATGTAAATGCAGAAGAAAACTTCAATCAATATCAATCAATTCAAACAAAAAGTACATATTATTGCAAAGTGTGCCTACAAATGAGTCCACAGTAAACCACTTCCTAAGCTTAAGCCACTTCCTAAAGGATTGAAGTATGAATTTCTAGATGAAGTAGGATGGAATCTGGTTATTGTAAAATATGAGCTTCCAAAAAGCTAGTGAGATCAACTACTTACCAAACTCATGCTACAAAGAAAAGCCCTAGGATATGGCATTTAAGATATAAAAGGGCTCAGTCCTACTGTTTGTATGCATCACATTAATATGGAAAAAGCTAAATCGAGAGTTCAAGAATATACGAATTCGAATGAAAAGATGTGTGAAGTAGTCTATAAAGAAGTCATTACACTAAATGATACTAGAAAAATCTATACCGTTAACAACAACAATTAGGCTAGCCATGTCCATGTAATACCAACAAAAGGAGGAATCACTATTGTTAAGGAGATCAATGGTCAAGATTTTACCACCCATACAATAATTGGATGGCATATGTGCATTGACTATTGTATGCTAAATGATACTATAAAGAATGATCATTTCCCTTTCCCATTATTGATCAATTTCTCGAGCATTTGGCACACCATTCACTCTTTTCCATTCAAATGGTTACTTTGGGTTCTATCAAGTGCCCATTCATACCGACCTTCAAGAAAAGACCATGTTTACCAACCTCTATGAGACTCATTCTTTCCAAAGGATGTCATTTGGGCTATATAATTCTACAACTGCTTTCCAAAGTTGTAGTGAGCTATTGTTGTCAATTTCATAGAAGAAATCTTGAAAGTCTTTATGAATGATTTCTTAATATATTGGTCATCCTTCAATGATATTTTAAAGATTTTTTTCTCTAGTCTTACAAAGATATGAGGAGAAAAAATTAGTTATAAATTGGAAAAAGTGTCATTTAATGGTGCAAGAACATATCATACTATGATACAAAATTTCTAAAGATGGTATTGAGGTAGAAAAAAGAAAAATGGAAGTTGTTTCTAAGTTACCAACATCCTCTTAAGTAACATGAGTGTGAAGTTTTTTAGGCCATGTTGGATATTATTGAAGATTCATCAAATATTTCTCAAAGATATTGAAGCTATTGTTAAGACTTCTAGTGAAAGACACTCCTTTGAAAGAAACCATATTGCCTCGGTTCACCTTTGATACTGAGTTGTGTGCTTTAGATGAAACTAGTTTGGAAGGTCAATGACTACACAGACTTATGTTCAGTTTACCTATGGTAAAGAATATACTTCTTGCAATTTAAGTTCATCGAGATGGCACAACAACTATTCTGGAGATAAGGAGTTTGATGTAAAATTTAAAATAGTGTGGACACATCCAAGTTAGACTCAATTCTGCATGGGATCTAGTGTCTAATGGGGTTGTGATTGTGGACTATGTTGGTACCAAAGATAATACAATCTATCCTTTGACTAAAGATCTTACCTTGGTCTTAGTTGAAAAATCTAGGTTGGAGATGGGACCGAAACCCCTTATGATTCTTAGACAGTAGCAACCCAACCCTAAAAAGTGAAGATCCCACAATTCGAGTTCAATGAGGCAATAACAAGTGGTCGGGTGAATTCATTGACACTATGATTATTTACTAGATGCTTCTAGCATGTTCTGTCTATGACCTATAAACATATTAGTGTCATGACTGCAAATTAGTAAGAGATTATTCTTTGAATGGTGTCAAGTCCTAGGACATGAAGCTAGAAGCACATCTTTGGTGACTCCAACTAAATGATTGATATTGTGTAGGCTACAACAAGGTAATATGATCATTCCCTAATATTTGTAACATACTGAATTTTGGTGCTAAATTTAAATATGAGCTATTATACATTGTCTTCTCAAATTGAAATCTCTTTTTCCAAATTTGCATTTATACTGACACTTCATTGGATTATCTTGAATCTAGAACACTAAAATGCAAATTGACCTCATTTTGATCTAATCATCCTATTTGGGACCCACAATTGAAGAGTTGAGGTTAGTTATAAATTCTTGGTATTGAAATCATAGAAAAACAAATTTTTGATAATTGGATAATCACTTTTGTACTAATTAAGAAAGTACATTTATTAGCCATATCAGGCCACAAATATAGAAAATACTATTTTTAAAATTTATATTAAGACAAGTAGAAGGTATGACTAAAATTTTGGGTCAAAAGGGGATAAGACTCGAGAGTTCTTTAATATAGAATAAAATATGATTTAAAGACAAAAAAAAGCAAAAATGTGTAGCGTGAGTCAAATGACGCTTTGACTAGCCTAGACCCACTCTCGCACAGGTGTTATCCCTTGTGTAACTGACAGAGGTTAAAGGAGAAAAAATGAGGAGTTTTTCGCTTCCTCTTTCACTCCTCCCCCCTCTCTTTATTCCTCCAACTCTAAAGAACTTTATTCTCTACCTCGATCACAAGTGTTGATGACCCAAACCCTAAGAGGTATTTGCCCTCACCTTTTCCTTTCTAGCCAGAAAATGGAACAAGTTGTTAGTTATGTAGACTACAGACTCTAATTAATCTAGATACCATATAACTCCCCATATAATCCCCTTCATTAGAATAACCAACAACAAAACCTAGCTTCCATGAATTCCTTCAATCTGTTCCATTCTTCCTGTGCCTAGCAGTACAAAATAGTGTAGACAGAGCTAAGAATCATCAAACAACGTCTCCTCCTTCTCTATTCATTCCTCCCTCCTCCATCTTCACAACACCATTGTCCCCTCTTCTCCTCCTATATATCGTCCTCATACTCCGACCAACAATTATAGCTACGAAATGAAGCCACCAAAAGCCCGATGACACCAAGATAAGCAGTCATCGTGAATCCTCCTTGACACCAGAGCAACAAATCCACTGCTGCTTCCTGACACCTCTCATCACCATCTCCATCGCCATTGCGTCACCCCTCACTCCATAGCCAACATCTTGGCCACTCAGACACTAACTCCCCTCCTTGTCCTACAATACACCTTCGACCACCCCTAATGTGCACCAGTGCCACAGGCCAGGCCTCGCCAGTGACCACAACGCCATTGCCACCACCAACAATAACCAAATTGCTTCATCTATCCTTCTCCCACGACAGTCCTTCGGAATTGCTGATCTCTTAACATCAGCATGAGTTTCACAACTGGAGAGCATCTACCATGGATCCCAGGAAGACCAAGGAATCCACATCGTGACTTAGGTCACCACTAGTGCCACCAACGTTGTTGCTCAGACACCTCTTTGTAATTACCAATTTTAGATGATCCATCTTCATTGCTATTATATTTCAGGCGTCCTAGAGCTATAGAGGAGCATGAAAAGCCAATCCATCAACATGCCATCTGATCTTTAGGTTAGAGAACATCATGTAATGTTATTAGATCCAGAAACCAAAAATGAAATAGGATCTATAGATAAGTACACCTAAGTAACTAGTAAATCTATGGTTATCGCATTGTCGTAGTATATATAGTAGTACATTTATAATTGTACATAAAGAATCTAGTATTCAACATCATTACATTATTAGCTTTTTTGCATTAGATACCATATTACCTAATAATATAAATATTTCATGGATAGTTATATTAGTCAAGCTACCATAGCCCTAGACATATATGATTGTGTTAATAGGTAATTAACTATATGATGGTAGTAATTTGGAAATTCAGTAATAAGGACATTGCCATTTATGACCTATGTATTATAAGTATTTTAGAAACGAAATACATCTACATGGATTAGTCTATATAGGGTACAATGTTACATGAATGAAAGAATATGTATATACATGGTTTATGTATGCCTATATATACACATGCATGACATTTATGCATGTATTACACTAGCTTGAAACTATAATGCATTATATATATGACCCATAAATCCAATGACTTAACACAACCATAAAGTAATGATTATTATATCATATGTGTCCAAAGATTTCAACTACACTAATGAATATGAACTTAATAATTTTAGAATGTGACATTGATTAATAAATATTATGTTCACTAAGGGACAAGATGGTAATTTCATTTGATAAGAATCTAGGAAGTGATTTTCAAGCCAAGAAACATCAAATAATCCTAGTACATTTTCTCTTCTAGATTAATGGAAAATAAACTTCTTTGATCCTCATGGACATGTTGGTTTAGAATTTTTGATTGGAAACTATACTAAATTCTCAATTTTATTATTGAGTTGTTTGTTTACCTCTTACATTTCATTCATATAACTTTTACAAAAGTGGTGAACCAAATTGTTATTAGCCTTTCCCTCTTGTTGAAGGTTACCGTGACTAGATTGAATGTTGAACATTGTTAAATGGTTAATATATTGGTTGGTTTTAATATTGGCACAAAAACTGGAAATATTGGCTAAGAGCTTTGGCTCAATAGAATCAGCAGGTCATGACCCCAAACCCTGAGTAGTGGATAACGGACAAATAGAGGTCCTCTAGTACTGGTTACCCGCATAGGCGAAAGTGTTGTTCTCTCATAGAGGGGAGAATGCTAGGCACCCAACCACTGACGAAAACAAAATATTAGATTGATTGTTCCAATGGATAAATCTTTGCATTTTGAATAAATTTGATATCTTGGTATCAATTTTGAGGAAAAAATGTTCCATTTTAAAATCTTGATATTAGTTTGAGAATCTCTTTATTGTTTTCTAGTTACCAGTTTGAATTATTGTACTTTTTTCAAACTAGCATGGTAACCAGATATTCTTGTGTTATCCCCATAGTCCACCAAACAATCTTACCTAGATTTGACCTCACAATTCTTTATTTTAAAAAAAGCTCACTAATTGGATTTAGTACCTGCCTAGCCGATCTTTATTTTTCCCTTCAACGGGGTCCATGTGTGGTTTTGTTCCTCCGAGAACTCATGGACATGTAATGCAAAGAGAGACTAGAAGAGACGTGTAGGAGCTGTCCCCTACTGAAGACTAGATAGGAATCAATGCCTTTTTCTTAATCATGTAATATTATGTATAAAGCTTCTACAACTCTGATGTAAATGCAAGATTGTAATAAAAATTGTTTATAATTTTGACATTATTTTGTATATACTCGATCTTAAATATTAAGTCTTTACAATATGGTATCAAATCCATAAACAGTCAACACTCATGCACGTCTCATGGAAGCTAGGGTTAAAAACTAACATACCTAGAACTGAGTCAAATAGTTTAGAACCAACCCTAGTCTTGTTAGCCTTATCTAGTTAAATGCAAATAGTAACTCAAGTGGAGTTAATTTTCAATAATTCGTATGACTCACCAATCACCAAGTCATATGACTCACCAATTAGTGAAGATGAAACATCACCATATTAGTAGAGATGAGTCGAGGTGTCAGAAAATGTGAACAACCTAGTAATTGGAAGGTGAACAGTGAAACTACACACCCGAGTTTGAAGTTGTAAAAGACATACTTATTCCCTATATCATAGTGAAAAATTGATTCAATTAGGTAGTATGGTGACTGTTGGTCAGAAGTAATTGTGATTTACTCATCATGTTGATTTTAGCCATTTTCAGTTTTGCATCGACATTATTTTCATCGAGAAATTACTTTCTTTATAATACTACATCTACAAAAAATGATTTTATGGAATTTTATCAATGATTTCTTGAACTAATTCATAATCATGAAGATATGATAACACCCTTGAGGGAAAACCCAGAGTTGGCGATGGTTACTACATTGTAGTTGACATGTCTATTTGAATTTCTAGTTGAATCCTTTTAAGGGTTGGAGAATAATATCTGACAAGACCATGGCCTTATCAATTTCAAGGAAGAAATCATTTTAAGGGGTAGAGAGTTGTAACATACAGGATTTTGGTGCTAAATTTAATTTTGAGTTATTATACATAATCTTCTCAAATTGAAATCCCCTTTTCTGAATTTGCATTTAAATTGACACTTCATTGGATTATCTTGAAACTTGAACACCAAAATGCAAATTGACCTCATTTTGATCTAATCATCCTATTTGGGACCCACATTTTAAGAATTGAGGTTAGTTATAAATTCCTGGTATTAGAATCATAGAAAAACATAATTTTGATAATTGGGTAATCACTTTTGTACTAGTGAAGAAAGTACATTTATTAGCCATATTAGAACCACAAATATAGAAGCTACCATTTTCTAAATTTAAATTAAGACAAGTAGAAGGCATGACTAAAATTTTGGGTCAAAAGGGGATAAAACTCAGAAGTTATGAAATATAGAAGAAAAGAGGATATAAAGAGAACAAAATAAAAAATAACAAAAATATGTAACGCCAGTCAAACAATGCTTTGACCAGCCTAGATCGGCACCCACATAGGTCTTCTCCCTCACATAATCGATAGAGGTTACTGGAGAAAAAATGAGGATTTTCTCTCTTCCTCTTCCACTCCTTCCTCCTCTTTATTCCTCCACCTCCTAAGAACTTTCTTCTCTCGCTAGATCACAAGTGTTGATGACCTAAACCCTAGGAGGGATGCATTGTTACCCTTACCTTGCTAGGCAAAAAATGACAATCAGCCATTAGCTATGCAGACTACCAACTCCGATCAACCCAGCCACCATATAACTCTCCATCTGATCCCCTTCATCAGAATAACCAACAACAAACCCTAGCCACCACCAATTCCTTGAATCTATTCCATTCTTCCTACTCCTAGCAGTAGAGAATAGCATCAAGCAGAGCCAAGAATCATCAAGCATCGTTGCCTCCTTCTCCGTTCATTCCTCCCTCCTTCTCCATCTTCATTGTGCCAACGTCCCCTCTTCTCCTCCTCTATCTCATGCTCATACTCCGACCAACAATTGTAGCCACAGAATGACACCACCACAAGCCCGACCACACCAAGACAAGCAGTCATCGTGAATCCTCCTTGACACCAAAGTAGTCGATACACCTCTACTTCTGAATGCCTCACAACACCATCTCCATTGCCACAGTGTCACCCCTCACTGCATAGACACCATCTTGGCCACTCAGACACTGACTTCCCCCCTTCTCAAGCAATATGCCACTGACCACCCCTAATGTGCCACCAGTGGCATAGGTCGAGCCTCGCCAGTGACCACAATGCCATTCTCGCCACCAATTTCAACCAACCAGCTTCATCTATCCCACTCCCAAAACAGTCCTCCAGAACAGGTGATCTCTTAACACCAGCCTGAGTTTCACAATCAGAGAGCTTCTACCATGGATTCCAGGAAGGCTGATGACTCAACATCATGACTCAGGTCACCACTAGTGCCACCAACGTTGCTGCTCGGACACCTCTCCATCATTACCAGTTTTAGATGAACCATTTCCATGGTTGTTAGCTTTCAAGTGTCCTAGAGCTATAAAGGAGCATGAAAAGCCAATTCGTCAACAGACCATTTGATCTTTAGGTTAGAGATGATCATGTAATGTTATTAGATCCAGAAACCAATAATGCAATAGGAACTATAGATAAGTACACCTTAGTAACTAGTAAATCTATCAATCTCACATTGCCTTAGTATATATATCGTAGTACATTTATAATTGTACAAAAAGAATCTAGTATTCGACATCATTATATGATTAACTTTGTCGCATGAGATAACATATTACCTAATAATATAAATATTTCATAGATAGTTATATTGATTAGTCAAGTTACCCTAGCCCTAGACATATACAATTGTGTTGATAGGTAATTAACTATACGATAGTAGTATTTTGCAAATTCAGTAATAAGGACATTGTCAAATATGAATCTCCATCCTTGTTTTGAATTTGAACTCCTAAACCTATATGTTACAAGTATTTTAGAAACGAAATACATCTACCTGGATTGGTCTATCTAGGGTATGATGTTACATGATTGAAAGAATATGTATATACATGGTTTATGTATGCCTATACATACACATGCATGACATGTAGGCATGTATTGGGTCGACACTATAATGCATTATATATATGACCCATAAATCCAATGACTTAAATACAACCATAAAGTAATGATTATTATTCATATGTGTATAAAGATTTCAAGTACACTAATGAATAAGAACTTAATGATTTTATAACAAGACATTGATTAATAAATATTATGTCCACTAAGGGGCAAGATGGTAATTTCACCTAATAAGAATCTAAGAAGTGATTTCCAAGACAAGAAACATAAAATAGTCCTAGTACATTTTCTCTTTCTAGATTTATGGAAAAATTGACTTCTTTGATCCTCGTAGACATCTTGGTTGCAAAAGTGGTGAACCAAATTGTTATTAGACTTTCCTTCTTGTTGAAGGTCACCACGATTAGGTTGAATGTTGAACATTGTTGAATAGTTAAAATATTGGTTGATTTTGATATTGACACAAAAACTCGAAATATTGGCTAAGAGCTTTGGCTAAGTAGAATCAGTGGGTCACGACCCCCAATCGTGTGTAGTGGTTAATGGAAAATTAGAGCCCCCCCGTTCTGGTTACCCACACAGGTGAAAATGTTGTACTCTCTCATAGAGGGGAGAATGATAGGCACCCAACCACTGGCTAAGACAAAATATTAGATTGATTGTGCCAATGGATAAATCTTTACATTTTGAATAAATTTGATATCTTGGTATTAATTTTGAGAAAAATTGCTCCATTTTAAAATTTTGATATTAGTTTAAGAATCTATTAATTGTTTTTTAGTTATGACTTTAAATTATTGTACCTTTTTGAAACTAACATGGTAACTAGATATTCTTTTGTTATCCCCATAGTCCACCAAACAATCTTAGCTAGATTTGATCTTACAATTCTTTATTTTTAAAATAGCTCTATAATTGGATTTAGTATCAACCTAGTTGACCTTTATTTTTCCCTTCAAAGGAGTCCATGTGTGGTTTTTTTCCTCTAGAAACTCATGTACATGTAATGCAAAGAGAGATTATAAGAGACGTGCATGAGTTTTTCCCTGTTGAAGACTAGATAAAAATCAATGCTTTTCTTGGTCATGTAATATTATGTTCAAGCTTTTGCAACTCTGGTGTAAGAGTAAGATTGTAATAAAGATTGTTTATAATTCTGGCATTATTTTGTAAATACTCGACTGTAAAGATCAAGTCTTTACAATATCAATCATAAATCTTGAATTGGATACATGGCTTTAATGAATTTCTTTTCTTTATTGGCATTGTCTTTATTGTTTGTTACCAAACGATACTCTTGCACCGAAGGTTCATATTCAAGAAGTTAGTTCACTAGTTCCTACGTAGGGCCTACGTTGGATAACTTAGACATAGTTTAAACTGAAAGGTAGTCGTTGAAAGTACAATATGGAGGACTGAGTGGCAGATCACAGTACACATTAGACTTTGTGGGATATTTTTAATTATATTATCTTTGGCTTTAAATAGTTGGCATGAGTTAAGTCAAATGTAGTTGCAACTAGTAGATAAAGAGTGCGGAGGCAAAAATATTTTTGTTTTATGCAAACTAGGAACTAGATTGAAAATCACCTTGTGCATTCCTTCTTCTTTTTGTACAATTGGACAACGAACTAATTAATAAATAAATTATTTATTTATTTAATGCTTTCTGAATTGGAATGAGACTCTTCATATTCTTTCTAAATTGCAAAGAGACTCATCATATTTCTTCCTAATTGAAAACATTCATTCAGATCTCAAATCTTAGATGGCACAGATGTAAGACAATTGTCTATTGTTTGTATTTTGTTGTCATGCTGCCTATCGTAGCCGCTCCTTGTGCGCTAATTTTGTGGAGTTCTTCGTGATCTTTTGGGTGGTAACTGCTTGAGGATAGGGATGAACATCGGGTTGGGCCGGCCCGATCCGACCCGCGACCCAGCCCGCATAACCCGATCCAGACCCGAACCCGGTTTACAATATGGGTGGGCCGGGTCTAAAATTTGAACCCATATTTTATTTGGGCCGGATACGGGCAGAGGTAAACTCAGGCCCAAAAACCCGAATGCCCAGATTATATTTTATGTACATTATATACATATACATCTATCTTTGTCTTGAAAGAAAAACATACAAATTTCTTGATGCAATATGTAGTATGTACCTAACCAATGGCAACATGGATACTATGCAATCAATCAACATGATTAATGAATTCATACTAGTAAGATAACCATCATTGACATGAATAGACATACTTGATTTCTTTATTTTGATCTCATTGTGTCCACATATAGGAGACGAATGATCTTTTGCTCAGTGCATAGTAGATTATGCTCATCTTTTTACTCATAAGCCCACATGTAGGAGACAAATGATCTTTTGCCCTGTCAAAACTCATTTCATTGTATATACATAATATAGGATGAGGAGACAAAAATGCACAACATTGTGGACTCCATTGACTTTTTACTTCTCATACATTCACATGTACCAGAAAATGATTTGTTACTCTTTCAATATAGTGTATATACATTCTTTAGAAAATGATTTGTTACTCTTTCAATATAGTGTATATACATTCTTTTGAAGGTTTATCACAAAATACATATCACAGTAATTCAGTTTTCATGTTAGCAAGTTAGATCTAGCAAAATTTGGTATGCTCATTCGATGTTATATGGGCAAACCCGAATCCGGCCCGAAACCGATCATTTTTATATGGACCGGGTATGGGATGACATTTTTCAATTTTATCCGGGCCCGAACCCGACCCGTGGCCCGCTTTAAAATGTGGGTTTGAGTTTGGGACAGGTAAAACCCGGCTCGACGCTCATCCCTACTTGAGGATCAGTTATCTTGGAGGAACTAGTCAGCCCCACGCCACACCTGATAGCGTGAAATGTCGTCGTATTGTTGGCTGTTCGGATCACCTGCCGTTCAATTTCTTTTTCGGTGTTTGAAACGGGTGAATTCGAACCCGGACTGGGAGGCACCCCTCTTGACTAGTTGCACCAATGCTGGTTGACTATCTTACTTAGTTAGTACACATGTTAATACGTAGTTTTGCTCCCCTTAGTGTAACGCTGCTCTCCTTTTGACTTATGAGGGTGAAGATGATTGAACTTATTTGTTTGCTACTGTTGATGAGCTTACCATTTTCTGCTTACACTTATGGTTCCCTTGGCACACACATCGAAGTTGGCTAAGCTATGCATGCAAAATGTTTTAAACCTTCTTTTGGAAATTGGACTTTAATGGCAGGTTTAACAAACATTTAAATGAACGACTATCTAACAATCTAACACAAAACCAAGGATTTTTCCTTGTCACTTAGTGTGGGACTTAGTCTTACACAACCTATCTTCTATATACAGACTCTTTTTATGTAATGTACTTTGGCTTTACATTCTGCATGTCGCATAAGACTATATGTGTGCAATGAATTAATTTTATTTGCTATCAAAGGGGCAACGAGGTGATTCATGTAGTTAGCGTGACAGGGGAGGTTGTACAAGCCGAGCTCAAAACAAGTACCCTTCACCAATGATTATTTGAGGACGGTTCAAACTTCCAAGCTAGCTGTCTGCACAGTATACTTTTTTTTTTTGTAAAGTTCAGGTGAAACACGGAACCAGAACGGCAACATAACAGTATAATATATAGGCTCTGTATGTAGACAAGTTAAACAAACCACTAACCTTTACTAACACAAAAGGTAAAGTTTAAAGGAAAGAAAGTAATTTGCACGAGCTTCAACATCAGTTTGGTCTTATCGATCTTCCTTATGGTAGCTTGTACGGCAGAATCTCCAATACAAAATGTTTCCCTTTTTTGTTCCAACCTGACCTGGAGAGATGCTTTTGCGCCATCTTCAAACTACAGTCAAGAACAACAGCTGGCTAAGTAACAGATCTCAAGTATATCCATTTATCCAATCCCATCCACAACACGAGCAGCAGTTCGAGGCCGGCGACCCAAAAAAATTTCATGGTCTTGATCTCACGTGCTGGCTGCCACTCCACAATTTCTTATCCCTGCTATACGCCTTGGTCTCTAAGGAACTGTGTGGAGCACCTGAGCACTGTTCCACAACTGCTAGCTCATTTGCATTGATCATTATTGAACAACGGCGCTGATTAATCTAGCATTGTTTCCTTAATCCAACTCACTCAAAGTACTAGGCAAGTTGCTTACCGCTTTGGATTTAGAATAATCGACAAGGTCACGTCAATAATCGCACTAATCTGGAGCTGGACAGACCCCAGTGCGGACGGTTCAGCTGCTGGGTTAGCCTCTCTCCCTTCTTTACTCTTTAGCACATAAACATATGATGCCGCTCTTTACACAACAAAAGGGTGGGGAAGATGCTGGCAGATTTGCTGCTCCCAGTTTTGGGAGGAGCAGGCTGCTCCTAGTGGCATATAATGCCATGTGTCCGCTGATTTAAATCTTAACCTTTTGTTAGTAACTGCTCCCAAAGATGAACGTGGATCAAGCAAGGTGTAGCCTACTCCCGACTGAGTTGGGTGCAGCAAATCCGCACTCGGGGAAGATGAAGAAGAAGACACAGAAGAGCAAACGACAGAAAAAAAGGGAGTATATGAATTAATGAGCCAATCCTAACCCAGCGAGCCACATTCTACGAACCCGTTTGGACCGCCTCAGACCAACCAGGAGGCAACTTGAACAAAGCTAGAGGCCGCCACTCACAGGCATGCACAGCGCCCAGCCACCAGCACTTTCTACTGCCATATCATTGATGCAGTACATAGACTTTTAGTACCTTATCTTCAAACACCCCCTCCAGATCCTTGCCCATTAAGAAATTGGACAAAGGTGGAGCCTTTGGAAGCCAGAAACAGCAACATGCACCTCGCCTTTGGCTGACTCGACTGCTAGCCAGTAAGTGAGTGCTGGTATGTATTATATATGCATATATATATATATCAAACAGAGCAAAGCAGCAAACCAAACCGTATGAAGGCCTCCTCAACAACCACCATACATCACAAACCACAATCCTTTCTTTCGTCTGAGAGCAGTCTAAAAGCAGACACCGACCATTCCATTCTTTTTGGTTTGGAGAGTTGAAAACGACTGGTGCTGTGGCAGCCATTTTCTTTACAAGCAATAAACGATCCATGGTCCCCCAATGCCCCATCACCTCTAGGCTGAAAGGGTAAAGGGTGTAGTGGAGAGACACCTAAGTTCCATGAATCTATGTAGGTTAGTTCGCCTTTATTTTGTTATTAGGGAGCCAGAGGAATATTCCAGTTGTGTCATGCATGCGATCTAACTAATGCATGATGAATGATGACGATCGAAGTGCCCCTGATACTGAAAACTGCCGATTTCTAAATAAGACAAAGCAACCTGGCTTTCTACTCCACTCAATAGAAAAAGTTGAGCCTCCCTTACCACTTGAACGCTGCCGGCCGCCACTACCACCATGGTCCCGTAAATTGTCCCCAAAGGAGCTAGGGACCTAGTTGGTTCAGTCCAGGCTTCACAATACCTATATAAACTCTCTCTTTTTTAATTTTTTTGAAATATGGTGAATCTCTGCCCTTGTTGTCCACCATCCTTGGACTGCCAGTACCTAGTTGAAACGTGTAGGCTTGTTCCTATCATTCATTGCTTCCGAAAGGTCAGGATATAGTAAGATAACCGTTTGGCGTTTGGTAGTTGGATCTTTATACATTGCCGAAAGGGATCACTTTTCTGTAACTAATGGTTGATTGGATATATGAAAACTTACAGCCCCTTCAAGAGTTCTCGTTTTATATATATTTGCAGCAAATCTGATATCGCTCTCAGTAGGATGTTACATACATAACCTAGCTACTTATCACATGACTAGTCATAAATTATGTAGAAAAATAGGATGATGAGCTGCCCAGACACCGATACAAGTCTGGTATGCATTTCTTGTTACACACTCTGCACGCACACACACACAACACATTAAAAACTTTAAAACTTCCTGAGAGGTTCCCATTAAAGCACTATCCGATGCCAAGTACACTTTATTTTGAGGTTCTCAATGACGAAACTAGTAAAAAGAAAGTGCATCTTATTGGTACAAGTACTCTTGATCGTTACATAATAAAAATATTATCTAATATATTTAATCGCGGGATAACCTGGCCACTTTATTTTATTATTGAGAGATTCTATTATAAAGGCCATTATCTTTTATATACCTCAGTGTAAGGGCATAAGAAACCATCTCGCTCATGGATCATTAGTGGCCTTTTGATTTCTATGTGAGCCCCCATACCTAATAGAGGAAATCAACCTCTGATACCCTTTTTAGTATTGCTTTTAGTATCAATGCAATAATAAATTATCAAATAGGATGTTAGCACTAGGGATGTATATATATTGGTTGACCGGACCAGTTATTCGGTCCGGTCCGATCTTGGATCAACTTGACTTTTAGTCCGGCCTCAGTCTCCTATTTTTCCTAGTTCCGGTCCTCGGTCCGGTCCGGTCCAAAATTATTAGAAACTTGTTGGGATAGGGTGGACTAATTGATACTAAAAAACTTCTTATATATATTTATATTAATTAGATCTAATATTTATGAAGGGTTATGGGGATGTAGAGTATATATTTAATGATTAAAAAAATTTACCCATAGGTATATTAGTATTGTGGTCTAAACACAAACATCATTATCTCTTAAAAAAAATTAGCAATTCATTCATCCTGTCGCTTGGGTTCGAACTCATGACCTCTCGATTTTACATTATCACTTTTACCACTGGGGTGCCACTTCATTAGCTCAATAAATGTCAATATCATTAGTCATTACACTTACACAAGCGCCGAGAAGTGATAAATTTGAATGTTGCAGTACATCGTGGCAATGAAAAGACTAAAATAACGTTTCACATTGAATTTAATTATCAATAAATTAATATATTATGTATTAACTATCATATAATTCAATTTCATAATAATTATACATGTTAGTTTTTTGTGTGCTACGGATTTATGACAATTAGTCCCGTTATGTAAGTATTATATTAGTAATATTTTCAATAGTCTCATAACAATTTACTGTCTAGAGTTATATAAATTTAACTGTATAATTTGGTTTGTGTTATCAAATTCAAAAGACTTATCAGCTCCATTATGTTGTTTATAACATAGTTCTTTTATATTTTATAATAAAGATTGTATAAAATAGGTCATTCGTTCCAGTCTCGATCTAGTCCTTAATTTTTCTGATTTGGTCCCGGACCAGACCGATTATTATAGTTCGATCCTCGATCCATAATTTTATATTAACCAGATCTTTGTCTAGTCCGGTCCAAATCGGTCCGGTCTGGGTTTGGACCGATGTATAATCCTAACTAACACCACAAACCAATATAAGCCTCATTTCTAGTTTTCCCCACCAAAATACACAGTAGGGAAGAATCACCTCTTAACTATAGAGTTCTTAGCTATAGAAAAAGAGGTGCACATCTTGAATATGAGTATTGTCCGTCATTCTCATGAAAATCGCCATATCAAAGAATCCAATCGTAGGACTTAAACATATTCTCAACATAAGCAAGTCTCGAAGATATGGTAAAACTTATTTTTTTTAAAGTGAAATAATTGTAATATAACCCATGTAGTAGGAGATGAAAATATGACTACTAGTCTGATTTAAACGATCTAAAATAGGGGTATAAAAAGTTGATGTAGCTCAATATACCCTCTTTGGCTGAATGATAATGAACATTTTGATATTCTCTTGTTGTAAAGAAAAAAAAATCAATTTAACCACTATATTTGGTTACAATGAGAAATAGCCATTAAGAACATATGCAATGCTTATTCAACACATAAATTTAAAAAAATCCTGATAGAATGAGAGATGGATATATAATTACAACACTTTGAAAAATTTATAATCTTATTTTATCTTTTTATTTTTAGTAAGTCCCATATAACCCACTAAAGATTTAAAATTTCAATAAATAAATAAATAAATGGAGCGTTATGTACACCATCCAACTACTTAATGATTACTTTCTAAAAGTACGATCTTCGTGTCTCATAATATTATGTTGATGATTTGATGTCCTTCTATGTCCAGATTTTGATCATAAAAATTATATTTTTATATTTATATCGTATAGATGAAAAATAGAAGTAGAAATGTATCTGTTATTGAAAAGTAGGATGATCTTGATATATTTTTCCTTGATTGACTTAGCAAGTTGGAAAGACTAACTGGATATAGGTTGGAAAAAAGTACAAGATGATTTTTATATGTTTACTTCGCTAGATCCATCATTTCACCTCAAAAAAGTGAATACATAACATGCCATTCAAAAATATCGACTAGAGGAGTTCTAGTTCCTTTCCATGCCCTCAAAGCGACATTCACGTCCAAAAACTAAATGGATTTAACAATCCCTAATCTTTATTAAGTCAATAATTCTCATAAAACAACGTTCTAGTTGATAGTGACATCATAAAAACAACTACCATAAAACAAATTCACTTAGGGTATGAGAAAACCAATGAAGTTGACCTTCATAACACTACCTTTTTAACTATTTCTTTGATCTTACTTATATATTATAACTATAGAATAACCTCATATTTCCTTCATATATGGATAACTATTTTTTATCACTACCCAGTTACCCAAAATAGAAGGCAGATCATAGGGAGAAGGATCATGATATCATTTTTCTAGGATCCAGACCCAAGAATTAACAAATAATAAAAAATAATTATATTTCCTAAACTTTGAATGATACAAATGGATGCTAATTTCTCCTTCATATAAGCAAATAAACATGAAAATAATATACTACATAGAAGAAGATATCATGAACTACGATCTAAGTAATCCTCTTGTGACTTTAACTTTATAATTTACTATATTCATCTGAATCTTCGTATCTACAATCCTTAATGTATGCCATCTACCTAAAATGCCAACAAACGAAACATGAATTAGTATGTTGTTGTATGCAGGTGTATACAAAAGTGTACATGTGCATGTGCATGTATATCCAACATTTAAATATTTATGCATATGATATTGTATTTTCTTTTAGGTAATCTAACTCATGTTTGTCATGGTGCCTTAGGTTTAATCACTTTTATGTCCACCTTTGGACTTGAATTATCTACCCCTTGTTCAGTCCACCCTGAGTTTTGAATTTCTTATGGTTTCTTTATGTCATACACAAAGGAATTATAATGAACTGGTTAGATAGAAATCCAAGCAATTTATCATGTGATTCAATCATTGAAAAATTGTTGGAAATCCTAAAAAGTCAGTACATGAGAAGATTAATAAGTGACCATGTAGCTTCACTGAAGAACACATGTAGTATTATCTTTTTAATTCAAGTATATGATCCAAACAACTAATCACATGTAAATCTAAGTAAAAGTGTTACCATGTATCTTGTGATACAAATTAGGAATGAATCTAGGTGTTAGGGTTTTGGGTTGATATTAGGGCTAGATGTCACAAACCCTAAGTATTTCATATTAAGGCTCTAGGGGTTAGAAACCTTAATATATATCATGGTCATCCCAATATCTTGAGATCTCAGTATTATTCATCAATATCATATCATATAACAAATGAAAGATTATTCACCAACTATAGTTTTGGGTCAGTTTAGTATTGTAAGGGTAACAAACACTAATTCTATCATATTATCAGTCTTAAGGGTTAGAAACCCTAACTAAGCATCAGGTTTAACCCTAGAATAGATATTAATCTTTATCTTAATCTTATCATTACATTAGATTGTTTCTCACCAATTGTATAGGATATACACATTATTTCATTGAAACTTATGGTTTGCATATAATCATCATTGTCAAAACATGAGCTACCATACAAATTTTGAACTAGTATAAGAAATAGGCATTGAACATATTTTATCTAAATTCTACATATTTTTCTGATCAAAATTATAAACTTGACTATGATGAGAGCTACTATTAACTTTCTACATTATTTGCAAATTAATCACATCTTAACCAATCATGTAGTGACACATTAGCAATAACCATCTTCCTTGGCATAGCCCCATTCACCTACTATCACCCCAAGAAATGAACTAACTACCCTCACACAATGATCATATTTGATAATGTAGTGTGGTGGTAGTTTGGTCATTCCTCCACGAGTCTTCTTCTTTGACCCTAACTCATACGTGAAGGGTCTTCCATCCATGGAGTCAACTCCACGATTGACTCAAGGCTTGCAACCTTTTCTACTCATGGACATGGGCCCCATGCCCTCTCCCATGTGCAATCAAACTTGGCCAACTACTAGGTGTGGTCTAAGGTGGCTGAAAAATAGGAGATTGGGTCCTAGATTAGCTAGATATTGGAGCAGGTTTGAAAGTAGAAAGAAAAGGTCAGGACCTTACCTAAGAACCTCTGTGCATTGGTTGAAGATGGAGCATCTACCGAGGATCCTACAATATCATCCTCATGCCCTGGGATTGAACAAGGAGACCTTCTAAAGCTTGACTTTTTATGGAGGTGAAAGGACTAGAGATCTATGTTTCATGGTAACTCTAGAGTGTTCAAGGAGGCTAAGGTGCTTATATTATGTGTTCTCTACTAACCGAAGGACTTTAGTGCTTTATATAGGCTTTAAGGATATAAGGGAGGGTTGATGATGAGAATACCATACAAATAATTAATCCCAACTTAGGAATATCAAGAGTCACAAAGATAACGACCAAGGGGTTGGGTGGGTATGGATTAGACTTGTCGACTCAATAGCTTGGTTTTCATAGCATGCCATGTTATAGAGAGGGGGGAACAAGGATATCAAGGTTGGGTTTACTCCTACTCTTGAGGAAGGCATTGTGTGGGTGAAGGAGATAACTCCACTAGCGAATACACCAGATCTGGGAGTCTAGTCGGGGTCAATCCTTGTCCTCACAATTAAACCTTTATTTTGAATAACCTCACAAATGATAAGTATTTATACCAACCAAGATATATATCCTTTTACTCCCAGGCTTTTAGATTATCTTAGTCCTCTTATAGGCCAGGTATTAGGTCTAAACTAATCCGTCTAAACTTGGCATTCAAGTAATTTTGAGATAATTACTTAGATAATAACCTAGGTCACAAGATAACTTAGAATATCTTGACATTTGTTTGCGATCTTGTGAAATCTTTATTCTTTAAGTAAATCTATCATTGGTATTTAATATCATCACAAATACCAAATTACTACTTTCACATCCCAAGGACCCATATATAAATCCTAATTAGTCTAACTGGGCTTGAATTGGGTTATAGTGTCCATGGTCATGCCTTGGCCTTCCAAAGGATCCACACGGTTTATAACATTTGTAATTACAAATATGAGGTTTGAACCAATATCATATCTCAATTGGATCCTCAATTGATACATTTTCCCAATATTACTTTATTTACTTGAACTAGGGACCTAAACTAGGTCTAGAATTTAAATTCATTAACTTGAGTCATATCATATAACTCATTAGTTCATATTTACCTTTACATCATTTATTGAATTATTTATAAAATTCCTAAATTTAAAGGATGTTACAATTACCTTCTTGGTATTGTCATGATGTGTTATGTCCTTGTATTATAGAACTTTCCCAATAATTGAAAACCATAACGCAACTTTCGTTTCCTAATTCAATTATATCTAGATGTGTTTCCTTTATATAAGTGCCTATATGTGCATGAGACAAGGGTAGTGGTTATATAACACTAATGCCCACTTAAATTAATGTGTAAAACAACTAATACCTTTCCACTTTATGATGATCTTTACCACACCATTATTGATATTTGTGTAATTAGTTGTAGCGGTGAGAATGGACAATTATATTAATTCTTAGTTACATTTGAAGTCATGTTTTCTTTAAAAAAAGCGATCTACTTGTATACATGACATGTTAATATCGATAAGTATAATTTCATGTATATGATGGATGTTATAAAATATGATGCATTTCAAATTTATACATTGATGTTTTACTATGAAACTAAAAGTAGAGACATGGAACAACTAAAAAAAAATTAATGTTAATTTCTTCATAAAAAGTTAAACTAAGTCATGGAAAAACTAAAATAGCATCTTTAAGCACAAATTTGACATAATGCCTATAAGTGATGTTATTTTATTCATGGATGCAAATGGAGATACAATATTAATGAACTATATAAGATAGCTAAGAAAATTTTATTTATAAAATTATCTGTAAGGGTGGATCCGATGAAAGTAAATTTGATGCCACTTATTTCAGGCTGAAACAAAAAAAGAGACAAATGGTATATATAATAAAATTATTGCATTGATTTTAGAATTAGGCCCACAAGAATCACTATTTGTAAATAACAAGCATTATAAAAAATCTTTTACTAGAGAGTGCATTGTCTTGTCATTTTCCAACATTGTTAATGTGATACCATCCTTCCATGATATGGTCATTGAAACAAAAGGAAATTTTAGTGTGAATACCAATATGAGTATTTTTTCCCTCTAATATATAGTAGGATTGAGATATAATTTATCATGGAAAAACATAACTTCCTAATCCTAGAAACTCGTATTCCATGAATCATATGCCAACACACTTAGTGCATAAGAAAACCCCAAAAAAGTGAACCTTTGAAGGTGCATAAAATGGATTTTCAGAACCCAACCCTAACCCTGGTCACCATTGACATTAACACACACAACAATGTACTTAAATAATGTGACGAGTTGAGATCTTAGTACTTGCCTTGTTAGTCATGGTGCTTCTAGCTGACCTAATGGATATACTAGCATCCCTATATTGAATAAACTTGGTTCTTACTTCATATTTAATCACCTTTGACCAAGTTAATATGATTAATATGGGTGATACATGCTTTTGATAGTTTAATAAATAACAGATGTATATTTAACATTGTTAACCCTAACTCACTTGATGTAACTCATTTAATACATTTTAAATGAAAAATGAGATAATAATGTGTGATACATAATTTAGTCCAACACATATATGACATGTTATATAACCATAGTATACTATAATAAATGATACATGTAAATAAGTTTAATAAATGATACATGTAAGTAGATAAATTTCAGTGTCACAATCCTAATTAATATACCTTATTTAACTGATAAGTCCAATAATTCATATCGATAAAATCAAACCTATATGAAGTCAAAATGAATCATATATCTTAATTAAAAATTACTACATAATTTAATTAATAAAAACCCTATTGTATTATTTATATTCATAATCTACTTATTTTATATAAACCAACTAAGAACAAAGATGCCACATTATGAGTTTTATTAGATATTTTAAGATGTGCTACCAAACATTTTTTGTTGGGGGTTACAAGGTCTAGGTGCGTTCTATACAAAACAAAAATGTGAGAAAGACTACATCAATTGGTGTAGTCAATAGATGGAAATGTATTGTCCATAATATATGTGCTCCTTTCCTTTCCTACCAGAAATGAAACCAACAACTAGTGAGTAACTCACTAAAATAGGAGGTGTCCTGTTGTTTGGGACAAACTAACTAGGCTATATTATTAACCCATTTACACCTAGACTTCTTAGGACCCACCTTCACCTATGCTCTTCTCATCAGTTCCCTTGTCACCATGAAATTTGACCAGCCTCCAAAAACCCTTCACCTTTTCCTCTCCTTTCAAACTAATAGTTTCATTGAGAAGGGATCTAGTGGTTGGGGAGTAACTTTTTCTCTTAGTTGTGAGTATCTGTGATGACGTAAGGTTTCTGATAACTAATCTTTTACCTTCTTATCCTTGCATTCATAACTTTGGACTTCACTTTATAATCCTTTGATCAATCTACCTTTTTTTGCAACTACCTGCATAATTAGATTATGTCAAAGCTATCAGGTGCTTCTCCTTTAAATAAGTTTGCCTCAGCTTCTCTGGATAGGATCAGGCTAAATATGAATCCCCTAGGATTTTCAAGTACCACTTAGCCAATTTGTCGACCAAATGATTTGTATCTCTACTCACTTTGACGAGCTTAGAAATCTTGAAGCTTTGGTGGTAATGGATAATCATTTGAGTGAGTGCCCTATACTTCGGAGGGTAGGATTTTGGATTGTTGATAAATCTAATGGACATAAGAGAATATGAGTTTACTTCACATCTCAAAATGTCATGTTGTTTTATGTCTTGGATACTCCTTAATATTGCCATAATTTCTCCTTCGAGGGGGTATGATCTTGGGTATTTGCAACATCCACCCAGTGTCCAGTCTCCAATCGACTGTCTAATGATGAAGCTAGTGCAGGTCATTTGGTTTCCAGTTTACGTCACAACATCAACACATATTTGATGGCGTTTAGATGTTGTAGGTTTTCACTTTCCCATTGTTGAACTACTATTGGATCTTATCCCTATGTTGTCCTCATTTTTCTTCCAGATAGCATCAATGTTTCTGCTCAATATTCTAATATTCAGAATAGTTTCATGAGTAGGAAATTCAGACTTTGGAAAATTTCCATGTTCTTTGATTTCCATATTCTCCAATAGGTGACCATGAAGATGATGTGATAGTTATTGACTATATTTGAAGGTTGTGATTGATCCAAGTATTAAGTATGCATGCATGAAAAAACTATCTCCCAGGTGTTTGATCCACCTCTAGATATCCTTCACTTTTGGGAAGTCCCAAATAGCATTGAGGGGTGTTTTAACACCAAGATTATACTATTCATACTTGTTATATGTGGTCATATTCCTTGTCTCTCTTAGGGCATTAGTGAGGATGCAATTATGGTAAGGAATTCACAAGAATATATTGATTCTTGGTGGGACCTTCTGTTTCCTAATAGCCTTCCAATTACCTTGTGATGGTTTAGCTTTCTGAGTAATCAATTTTTTGTAAGGTTTCTTGACTAAAAGTAACCCTTGGGGATGGTTCGTCCTATAGATGACATCATTTAATAAGGTTTCCTAGGAGTAGGCATGGAAGTTATCAGTTTTTCACTCTCCTCGTCAAAGTAATGCTGAAGAAATTTAGTATTCCATTCCCCTTCTCATATTACCAGGCTTGAAATTGTGAGGCCACTAAGTTCATGTGGCATCACCTTCCTGGGTTTCAGCTTTGGTTTTTGATCTCCTCTATCCACCTCTCAGACCATACATTGGTGTCATGCCCATTTTTAACAACAGTAGCAACAATGGCTTCCATGTGGGTTATTTGAGAGATAATGACTCTCCATAGCACCGACCCATTCTTGGTCATACCTCTCAATATTTGGTATTTGGAAATAATGAGAGGCCTCCATATTGGTTCTGACTTGCTTAGAATTTTTTTTTGCAATCTACATTAGTAGTGCCTTATTCATTTCTTTTGAAGCTCTATTCTGCATTTCGCCTTCAACATTTGAGGCTAGAAGTTTTCCCTAAGACACTAAGTGAATGTCCCTGCTCTGTGGATTACCACTCCATATGAACTTCTCATAATTTGATCAAGCCTATCATAGGTTGAGGTAGGCATCTTAGAGGCTTGCATGCCGTGTGATGTTGTGGTGGTAAGCTTCTACTTTATCAGGGTGATACGTCGTGCCAGTGATAGTTGTTGATTAGCCAGCTGCTAGTTTTGGCTTGGTATCTATTGACCAGGTCTAGGTAAAGCTTCTTCGAGTTACTTTTGTGGATGATCGGTACTCCCAAGTGTTTTTCAAAATCCTGCACCTGGGACATTCCCATCTTCCTACTGATAGCCCTGAACGTTGGGTTTGGAGTTGATTTTAAGAAAAAGACTACTGATTTATCACGCACAATATCCTATCTAGAGGCTACTTCAAATCTTCATAAGACACTTAATTGAGTATTTGATGCATAATCCTACCTTGTGTATATAAAAATATGCTTTGATTTTGACTTGATACTAATTTTAACTATTTATTTATTTAACTTTATTCCATGGATCCCAAACTTTTGTTTATATTTTGGACTATATTGTGAACCTTGGTTCTAGATTTTACTCCATTTGGAGCTCCCTATAAAAATTTCTAAAGTATATTCCCAACACACTTCTTCTTATACCTTTTCCCTTTATGGGTCATTTTAGGAGCTTGTTCGATTGACTGCACACTGTTGATCCAAACCAGAATCCTAAGATGCACACACAAGGGCTCCCAGACAGCCTGGGTAAGGGACCCATCCAACAACTCATTCGCTACCCCAGGTGGGTATGGTTTATGCCGCTTCTCAAGGGCAGGTACCATGATCTCACCCCACCAACCTTGTTTTGCATGAATTTTGTCACATTCACCCCCATTTTTTATTTTGTCCCACTTTCATGTGTTTTTATATTTCATTCAAACATCCTTTACAAATCTTTGATAAGCTCTTCCCCATGCCCCACCATGGGTTCTTGAACCTCAAAACCCTAGATCGAGGTCTCCTCTTACTATATATAACCCTTCTTTTAGCCTCATTTCACCGCCATGCACACAATCATGCCCTTAATCTTCCCTATTGATTCCTCTTGTGGTTTCCCTCAAATACATGCCACTTACAAGTCACATTCTCTATTGTAGCATACTGCATCTTTTCAAGGTTCTTCTCTCTCTATAGAACACTCTACCTCTATCTATATCATGTTTTGATCATAACTCTCACATCCTTTATTGAAAATAGAAAAAATTATAGTCCCTTTCGATCACAAGAATGTGACAAACACAATGAGACTATTATTAACATATAATTCCAATCCCCCTTCCACAAATTCTTATATAATGACCTTGTTGGTGATTATGAGTCCAAAAGTAAAAATCTCGACCTTGTTATCATGAGATCTATTTGAATCAATATCATATCTATACTTGGAATCATTATCTCAAACTTTTATGTACAAACTAGAGAATTTATAATGATTAAGGGTCTACTGATGTTCTAACATATATGACCTAATGAAATCATTCATCCACATCTGCTAACTTGATGTTCGATACTAGTTATAAATTGTGAAATCATGCTACTTGATTATTTTAAGTATGAATGATCATCATTATGGTCATGTATAACAAGTAACGAGATCTTTTTATTTGGATATAAAAAGGTCCCAAACACCAAATCCCTACCATAATCTACTCAACCTTGGCTAGATCTTGACCCTACATCTTGATCTACTCCATCTTGGAGCTTGTGACTTGAAATCTTTTGAAAGATAAGTTTAGTATATCCTCTTGACATGGGTTGATGTGATGTAGTGTATTTTATGTACTTGTGACTAAAATGCTTAGATACTTACTGCATGAGATAATGTGTTCCCTTGAGAGGAGAGTGTTTTAATTTATATATATATATATATATATATATATATATATATATATATATATATATATCTTGTTCTTTCTTTTAATAACTAGATTTGTAATGTGTTCCCCTCGTTTCTTGCTATTGATTTACTGAGCCTTTCCCTTGTTGTTGATAGGGGTCAAGTGATGATTTTTCCTTTACCTTAGGGTTAAGTGGCACTTCAGCCTTTCCCTTAGGGTTAAGTGGCATTTTTTTGGTCTTACCACCCACTCTCGTGTATGTGAGTTGATTGACCCTTGATCAGAGAAAATTACAAACTAATTTGCAAACTTTTACTTGTTGAACACTTGAAATTATTTTCATTGTTAATACTTTTTCTTACAAAAATGAAAAGTGGCTATTTATTTTAAATATACATAGATATTAAATCTTTTTTGTTTTTCATAAACTATACTAAATGTTGTTACATTGACATTGGGTCATGATTTTTTATTAGGGGAAACACTTAAGAACTCTACTCATCTGCTGGAGTCAATTGGAAGGTTCATCAAATGAATATGTAAACATGGGATCTTTATGTAATTGGGTTGTAGCTATTATCTAGTTTTGTCGTAGTTAGATTTTTCGTTCATGTGAAGTTTCTTTCTTATTACCCTATGGTCTCCATGTAAAACCCTATGCTTTGTATAAATGGAATTCTTGTTTCTTCATATAATTGTGTGTTTTCCTTAGGGCCTCTACGGGGAATACACTTCAATCCCTCTACCACTATTTAGGTAGTGGGATTGGGATCAAGATTGGGCTAATAATAATTCACTAAAAATTGGTATCAGATCCTCCACACTTCTCTATGCATTAACTAATATTTTTTCCAATCTCTTGAACCTAAGAAACCATAAAAGTCCTTAATGGTGAAAACTAAGGTGTCTAGGCTCGGGTTTCTGACTATAATCACCTCCTAGAAATATCACAATGGTGGTTGAGGTTCCTCATTCTACCTAGCTTCATTTAATTCAGAAAAGGACTGAAGGGATTTCCTTTAACCTTAGATAGTCATCTTGTTCCTCAACTTTCGTTTAAGGAATACCCCTAGCCACCTATGAGAAAGTAGTAGAATGACTTCTCATGTTTTCGTTTCTTATAGGGTGAATTGACTTGATATGTACTCCTTCAATTTTTGGGTACCCTTAGGATGGGAACACTAAAATTCCAAATAATTTGTAAAATTGGAATGAAGTTATAGTTATCGCCATGATCTAAATACCTTGAACTGAAACATGCACCATGAAAAAGTTTATTGAATTAATACAATGCAGAACCTCCCAAGACTAGACACTAAAACAAGGGATAATCTGAAGGGGTAAAAGGAGACAAGGATGGCAAAGGTGACAATGGCAAAAGAATAAGAGAAATAAGGAGGAAGAGAATGTTGAAGGACCTACTTCAAAGAAGGATTTTGATTCTAAAGGATGAAAAAATGCAATGTCCTTATGGATGTCATGCATGATCTGGCAGTCCATGCAACAACCTTAACCCTTAGGGAAGCTAATCGAAACCCAAAACCCATTACTATTCAATACTTCCTACAATCGAGTCCTGAGGCATTTTATGGGGAAGATGTTAGAGATGTATTGGACAATTTTAATAAGATAGTCTCTATGAAGAAAATTTTCAAGGTCTTCACATTTGCTACTTATCAATGCTAATGGGAAACTAAGATATGGTGGGGGAATTTCACTCACTCCCATAAAATATTAGCCAGACATGGAGTGCATTCAAGCCCATCTTCACTACTCGTTTCATGCCCTCTTCTATGTTGAATGCGAAGAAGAAGGAATCCCTTAGTCTCACCCAGGGAAACTCCTGCATTTTTTAATATAGCAAGTAGTTTTGTCTTTTGGAACGCCATGCCACCAACATGACAACTAAAGAAAAACTGGATCATTATATTGAAGGGATCAATGTGGCATTGCAAACCTTGGTTGCCTCTTCTAGGCCTGTTGGAATTCATGATGCATTTGACCATGCTCAGAAAATGGAAAGGAACATGGGGATGAATCAAGGAAAACCAACTAGCCTAGCCTTCTTGGTATCGATAGATGTAGTGCCTAATAAATCTGAGAAAAAAGGGAAGAATGGAAACAGAAACAAGAATCAGAACATCGGGCCCATAAATTCCCCTACAGAGAACAACAATCACAACCTCAATCAGTACAACAATTAGGGAAATCATGGGAAGAACCAATATAACAACTATGGCCATAATCAAAACTACAACAAGGGCCCCACAAAGAATTAAAACACATGATAGGGTCATAACACTCACACTTTTAGGTGTTGCAACTACAATAACCACCATGCTAGTTAGCCATTCCCTTTTCTATCCCAGGTCTTCCATTTTTGCAAGAAATAAGTCCATGTCAGGGCCAATTTTTCCCTTCCTCCTCCTAAATGGGCTAAGCTAACTAAGCATTGGAATGCCCATGTGTTCGCCATGAATGTTGATGAGATAAATGTCAATGGGAACAAGTTGTTGTAAGGTTATTTTTCAATTAGAACTTTCTCATAATGCCAATATTTACACTCGATTGTCTTACACAATCCTTATACAAACTATATGTGTATATAGGTACACAATTTTTATTCATGATCATTTTGTTATTCCACTCTTAGATTTTGGGTCTACAAATAGCTTCATGTCGAGGAGTCTTACTTTCATGCTAAATCCATAAATGTAGGGTTTAGGGTATATAGTTGAAGTGACTAACCGTGGTGGAAGTATACAAACCTCTTGATACATCATTGAAAATATGCCTATATCTTATGGTGTTCATCGTTTGGAATTAACTTTAAACTCCTAAACATGGAAGACTTTGATCTTATATGTCAGATGGATTGGTTGTATAAATACCATGTTGGTCTCATTGTCATGCCAATAATATTATCATCTCCATGCTCTATCTCTTGATTCTTGTAATTATCATAAGAAAATATCACAACCAAAATATTGGCATCTCCTTGATTGAAGCCCAATCCTTGCTAACTAAAGGGTGTAAAGAATGTCTAGCAACTTTGACAATTGTTAATCCATATACTAGTACTCTAGAGAAAATTGACATAGTACATGAGTACCTGGATGTTTTTCCTAGAGAGTTGGATTACCAACTGATTGTGATAATGAATTCTTGATTGATCATATCCCCAATACTGAAACTATTTCTTGAGAACCCTATGAATGGCTCCTATTAAATTGCCTGAAATCAAGAAATAATTGTAGGAACTACTTGATAAGGGCCCGCCCTAGTTCCTCCCCTTGGGGAGAACCTATTCTATTTTTTAGAAAAAGGATCGGTCCCTTCACATGTGCATCAATTACCATATGATAAATCAAAATACTGTAAAAAATAAATACCCACTTCCACAAATTGATGATCTCATTGACCGACTTCACTCGACCTATGTATTTTTAAAAGTCGACCTTCATTGTGGTTACCACCAAATCCAAGTGAAGGATGAAGATATCCCAAAAATCTCTTACAAACTCAGTATGGGCAATGCGAGTTTTTGGTCATTCCATTTGGGTTGACCAGTTCTCTGACATGTTTATTAACGTGAAAAATGGAGTCTTTCAACCCTTCCTAGATGAAATTGTTGTAGTAGTCATTGATGATATCCTCATTATTTTAATATCATCATATACACCTTCCTATGGTCCTTGATATCCTCCAAGCTCAAAAGTTTTATGCTAAATTGTGAAAGTGTGAGTTTTGGATCTTTCAAGTCATGCTTCTTGACCACAATATCTTGGGTGGAGGAAAATCTATTGACCTCTTCAAGGTATCTACCATTCTAGATTGGAAAGATCCTAAGAATGTTTCTAAAATCTAGAGTTTTCTTGTCCTGGTTGGATATTATTGACACTTCATATTCAAATTCTATAAGACAACTTTTCCTTTCACCAAAATCACAAGGGAAGGCAAAAAAATTGTACGATCAAAGGAGAGTGAATCTAGCTTTTAGGAGTTGAAGACAAAGTTGACCTCCACACTTGTCTTAACACTTCCTATAAGAAAAAATGGGTTTGTCATATTCACCGATGCATTAATGTTTGGTCTGGATTGTGTCTTGATGCAGGAAAAAAAGGTAGAAGCATGTGCTCATGGTTGTTGAAGCCCAATGAAGTCAATTACTGGACCCATGATCTCGAATTGACAACCATTATTTATGCCTTAAAAATATGATGACACTACCTTTATGGTGCTATCTTTGACATTGTGACTCATCACAAAAGTATGAAAAACATATTGACACAAAAAGACTTGAACATTAAACATAGGATATGGTTAAAATACCTTAAGGACTATGGAGTTATGATTCCCTACCACTGTAGTAAGGCAAATGTTGTATATTATGCCCTTAGTGGGAAGCAAGTCAGATGCCTTACGGTGTTTGATATGAAAGGAAGAACTTAGAGGTCTTATCTTCATGGTCCCAGAGGCATATGGGAGACATAATTCATCTGAATAGAATCAGTGTAAAACTAGGTCTCCAGTTTGAGATTCTGACAACACAGAAGAGCAGTCAAAAACTTGAGGAAATGGTGAAGTTTCTAGAAAAACTTCAGATACACCAGTCAGTGGGTATGGATGGTGAAATTTGATATAAACATCCCATTTGGGTTCTATAGGATTCAAAATTGGTAGGAGAAGTGTTGAAAAATGCCCACAGGTCAAAATATACATTGCATCCTAAATCAACTAAGATGTATAAGGATCTACAAGGCACTTTTAATGGAAATTATGAAAGATTATATAGCTATTTTCATATCAAAATGCCAAACTTTCCAACAAATAAAGGATGAACATTAGATGCCAAAAGGTCTTCTACAATCCTTGCCAATCCCGAATGGAAGTGGGAAAATATCACCATTTAATTTGTGGTAGGTTTACCCATGACTAGGAAAGGGAATGATTTCATTTGGGTTGTATGATATACTGGCCAAATCAGCTCAATAAAGACAACAACTAAAGTTCTAGAATTGGTAGGTCTCTATATTTAGGAAATTGTTAGGTTGAATGGGATTCTTGTATCGAATGTATCTAGTTGTGATGCTAAGTTCACTTCCCATTTATGGCGACAAGTTAAAGAAAAGTTGGTCCATAAGTTGAATGTCATGACTTATCATGCAGACCGATTGCCAATCAGAATGGACAATTCAAGTATTAGAAGATTTGTTAAGATTGTGTGGCCTTGATTGGGATGGTTCATTAGTAGAATCCACCTATAGTGATATATAATAATCGAGTATTGTTATGCCTCCATATGAAGCTCTATATGGAAGACTGTGCAAACCACCCCTTTATTGGGATGAAGTAGGGGAAAGAAAGATCTTGAAGTCTGAAGAGATGCATCTTTATTCTATAATGTCAACTTGATTAGACAAATATGAAGAGATATTGGGATAGCCATAAATCTTATGTTGATGCACACAGGACAAATGTCTGATTTAAGATGGGTGACCATGTTTTCTTAAAGATTAGACCAATCCGAGCAATCACAAACTACAAAGGAAAGTTGAGTCCTAGATATGTGGGTCCATTTGAAGTATTGGACCACATCGAAGAATGTGCATAGGAAGTGGGTTTACCTCCCCAATATAGTATGATGCATAATGTTTTTGAGGTATCAAATCTGAATCAGTTGGTCTAGGATCTCAATCATGTCCTCAACCATGATCCAATCAGATTAAGGGACTCTCTTGTGTACCAAGAAGTGCCATTCGAATCAAAGAGCTGAGAAGTAAGAACATAGAAATGGTGAAAGTATTTTTGAAAAATCCTGGAAGTGATATGCAACTTGAGAATTGAAGTCAGATATGGAAGAGTGATTTCTAGATCTTTTAAAGGAAGCATGGATTTTGGGGATGAAATTCCCATTAGGGAAGGGAGGATGTGACAAGGTGAGTTTTTGATAACTAATCTTGTACCTTCTTATCCTTGCATTCAAAGATTTAGACTAACATTATCATCCTTTAATATGGAATTTTGTTGTGATGCTTAATTGAGTTTTTAATGCATAGTTATACCTTGTGTATACAAGAATACACTTTGATTTTGACTTGATACTCCTTTCAAACCATTTCTATTTATGGATCACAAACATTTTCAAATATTCAAACTATATTGTGAACTTTGGGTCTAAATTTCACTGCAATTGGAGCTTCCTGGATCCCTCTAAAAATTTCAAAAGTTTACCCTAGAAACACTTCTTTCTATCATTCCCTTTTGGGTTATTTCTCGGCTTGTTCAGTCGCACAACATTAACCCAGGCCCAAACCCCAGTCCAAGTGGGTGCGTGCCCAGACGACCTGGGGGGGGACCCAACCAGAGGGTCATCCCTACCTTGGGTAGCTAGGTTTTCCACCGCTTCCTAGGGAAGGTACCCGTATCTTTCCCTACCAAGCCCCGTTTTACATGATATTTGTCCCATTCACTCCCATATTGAAGTCTGCCCCACTTTCATGTGTTGTTTATCTTTTATTTGAGCCTCCTCGACAAAGCTTCAAGAACCTCTTCCCCATGCGTAGCCATGGCTTTTTTTCTTTTTTATCATATAGTGTGCTCCTCCTATTTATTATTTTCCATATATTTGATGATTACAAGTGTAGGGAAAAGAAGATGATAGAAAGTCGATGTATTCATGTTAATGCTATAAAAATCATATGCAACAAGGTGTCTTACCATATTTGCGTTGGGATTTAACTCTTCAAAAATAATTTTATTTCTTATGTACCAAAATGTGGTACAAAATAAGAATGATAATGAGGTGTTCCTTCCCGATCCCCATCCGAGTAACTTCATCTAAAGACCGGGGGGAAGCATGGAGGTCAGCACGTCTCCAAATTACTTTAGAGAACATGCACTCCTAGAAATTATGGTTATTTGTTTCAAATGGATGCTGACAAAGGGGGAATCTGGATGTCAAAAATATTCCTTTGTACTAAAGGAAGTCTTCAGTAATGAGTTTGTGATGGAATGTTTTCCTGACAAGGATGAGAATTCTAGGTATCCCCTTGCTATATATAACCCCATTTCGGCATCATTTTGCCACCATACATACAACCATGCCATTAGTCTTCCCTATTGATACCTCTTGTCCAAATCTGCACCACCTATAAGCCATGACAACTACTTTGGCATGACACATATTCTTCAAATGTTCTTCTCTCTCTCTCTTTAGTACACACACACTCACTCTCTATATCATGTTTTGATCATATCTATCACATACTTTATTAGAAATAGACAAAATTATAGTATGTTTCGATCACAAGAACGTGGCAAACATAATCAAACTATTATTAACATCTAATTTAAAAACCCCTTCCAAAAGAGATTATATAATTATCTTAGTTGTGATTATGTGACCAAAAGTGAATCTTTTACTAATGTTCCCCTTGTCATTATGCGATCTATTTGAATCAATGTTGGCTCTATTAATTGGAATCATTATCTCAAATTGTGATGTATAAACTTGAAACTTGGTAGATATTAAGGGTCTTTTGATGTTGTAAAATATATGGCCTAATGAACTCATTCATCCACATGTGCAGACTTGATATTTGATATTATTCATAAGTTATGAAATGATGTTACTTTTTTATTTGAAGTATGAATGATCATAATTATGGTAATGTCGAACAACTACCCTAGATCTTGTCATTTGAATACCTAAAGTTCTCAAACACAAATCTTGACAATTATCTACTCAACCTTTGACTAGGTCTTGACCAAAGCCCGGACCTACTGCATCTTGGAACTTATGACTTGAAAATCTTTGTAAAGGAATGTCTACTATATCCTCTTGACATTGCTTGATGTGTTGTAGTGCATGCATATGTACCTGTGACTAAAATCCGTGTCTACTTACTTGCATGAGCTACCATTCCCTATAGAATAGTGTTTTGATTTTCTATATATAGATTGTTTGTTCTTTCTTTTGATAATTAGATCTGCAATGTAATCCCCTTGTTTCTTGCTATAAATTTTTTTATCCTTTCCCTTGTTGTTGATAGGGGTCAATTGGCGATTTTTGCCTTTCATTTAGGGTTAAGTGAGTCTTCAGTCTTTCTCTTAAGTTAAGTAGAATTTTTTTGGTCTTACTACAACTCTCATGTATGTGAGGTGATTGACCCTTGATCGAAGTACATTACAAACTGGTTTGGAAACTTTTACTTATTGAACACTTGAAATTCTCTTCACTTTTAGAAATTTTTTTATAAACATTCTAAGTGTTTATTTCTTTTAAAATAAACATATATGTTTAATTGTCTCATGTTTTTCATAAACTATACTCAATGTTTCTACATTGATATTGGTCATGAATTTTTTTTGGGGAAACATTGAAGAACTCTACTCATTTGTTGGAGTGAATTAGAAGATGCACCAAACAAATATGCAAACATGGGATCTTTATGTAATCTCTTTGTAGTCATTATCTAGTTTTGTCATAGTTATATTTTTCTTTCCTATTAAATTTATTTCTTTTTTCCTTATGGGACACAAGTAAAACCCAATGGTTTATATTAATAGAATGATATTTATTTTTTGTATATGATAGTGTGTTTTCCTTTGTTCCTCCCAAGAACAAATGCTTCAATCCCTCTACCACTTTTTAGGAAGTGGGACTTTAAATGGGGGTAATAACAATTCTTTGATAGTATCCCTTCCATAGCCCCTCATCATTTTGTTCGGAAATATGACATCAACTATGATAGCATAAATAAAATTTACTGTCATATTCCCCTTGAACAATAGATTTTGTCACCAACTATGAATTGGGAAGGAAAGGTTGCAAGGCATATACCTAGTCCTAGAGCAAGTCCAACGAATATCCTTGCAACAACATGCTTCTTTCTCAAGTTGCACATGGACGACTATCGGCAATGACCTCCAGGTTGATCACCATAGATGGAAGTTGATGATGTCCTCATTATCAAGTGGCAAAGGCTTCCTCCCATCTACTAAGTCCACGTAGACCATCAGGAAATCCACGTTGTTCTACCAGATCCAACATGAATGAGTTATCCTTTCGACATCAACCTGCTAGGATTTATGTGCTCTCTCGTGTTGTCTCTCCCTTGATGTTCCTCCCTTCTTTGGGTAGGACTTTCTCAGGATCTCTTAGTTACCACAACTAGAGAGGACAACAATTGTCAAAGCTTGTTGTTGTATCTTTGAAAGCCTTGACTACTCATCTATTTATAGCAGGGTAGAATCAGGGTTTCCAGATCAACTGGGAGTTGAAGAGACATATTCTCATGAATTTTCTGGAAGTTGTGAACCATGAAATGGTCAATTCACAGTTCAAGCGATTGGTTCACATGTGAAATGATTGGTTCAACACTTAAACTGATCACTTCACTTGCTTTCCTATTTTCAATCACATTGTCTTTCAATACTCGATTAATGCACAACATGACACCATCATCAATCCTTGATTCAATCAGATTGATCATTGAACTGTGTGGTTCATAACCTAAACCGGTCATTTTAGTGTTTGAAATGGTCATTTCATTTCTGAACCGATCGTTTTAGGTTTTTTTATTTAGCCATTTTTGTTTAAAATGACGTGACATTTGAATCGATCAGTTCAACACTTAAACCAGTCGGTTCACAGTCCTGACAGTAAATTCTTCAGTCATTAATGTTTAAATTGAATACCTAAACACTTTAGTAATCAAGTTAAACCATATTTATGAATAAACTCCTTTTCCAGGTGCATCCTATGTGTGTGACCCTATAGGTCCCAAGTTGTGTTGTCAGTGAATGTCCATAACCAATTTATGACATCACAAGAAATGAGCGATATCTAGCAACACATCATTGATACCCAAGTAATTAGAAAATTGGAGAACAACTTCAAACTACAATATGTGATCAGTATTATCATGATCTTATAGTTCGTTTTTCTTTGATATTCAGATTGAACTCGAGGTATGGAATCGTCATCCTCCCAATGTTCAATTCATAATTCTTCAACTAGAGCAGACTATTGAGATACATGTGAGATCAGTATCACATATTGACTCACATGAGCATGGATGTGCATTCTTCAGTCTTCCTTATCAAAAGGACATGATATCATTCTTCAATAGGAGGGACAAATCCCATCTATATTACTCATAGCCAATCCCCATGTGTCACAACATACTTGAGCACCACCTTTATGATAACCGTTTTCAAGGTTACATTGGATGGTGTCAAAATACATTGAATGACATGTGATGAGTGTAGAGACTTCAGGTCTAAGAACCAAAATCACCATTATCACTATGAGAGATGATTCTGACTACCAATCCATGGTTTCCATGTATGACTCTCAAAGTGGGTATGTCTAGTACACTATTCTCTAACAAGTACATATGTGCTTGGTTTGATATCACATATCATGACTAATGAGATATTTTCATCAACCAACACACATTCTAGTTTTATGTGTTATTGTTGCCTATTTTGCTTCCATATTAACATCTGACTAGGGACATCATAAGAATGTATGTACTCTTGTCATACATATGATCTCATTGTTCAAGTCTTCAACCTGAAGACATATGTCATCATGTAACATGATTCTTTAGATATTTATTATGTTACATAATTATCTCATAACTGAATAAAATAGAGTAAACATAATTTCTCTTTTATTATTTTTATCAAATCAATTACATCATGCCTCATTACAATCATCTAATGATTTTCTCTCTGGGCATACATACCAATACATATACATTGTGTGTGATAAGTAGATAATCTTTAACCATAGGAAAAGGGGACATTGTGGATTGTCACCATTATTTGGATGAAACCACAATCCTAGAAGGGAAGAGGAAGTTAGGAAATGCTAAGTATGTTAGGGAAGAGTTGAGAAATATACTATTTAAAAAAATCAAATCAAATCAAATAAAGTTATAAAATTGATTTCCACATATATCATTAAAAATGAGGGTATTCAATGAGGTAGAATTTCTCATCATCCCTTATCTTGACAAGGAATGATTTTGGATGGGAATTTTCATAACCTCTCTTACAAGAGTTGTTCCTTGATATGATGCACAACCATTAGATGTGCCAATTTTTTGCTAGGATAAGGAAGGATGATGGTGATAAAGGGTTAATCTATTACCCCAAGCCAACTAGGGAAATGTTGAAGTCCAAGGAAGCATCCATACCACTATCCGAACCTTACCACACCACTAGTGATTGTGCATGAAAGATTGACTGCTCACTTCACATCTTTAAAAGAGTATCAATTTATGCAATGCTAGATACCTAATCTCATTTGAGAGGAAGCTAGGAAATGTTCGTGGGAGCTCTAGAATTACTTCAAAACTAAGTGATGAGTTGTTTTTCAAATGTTATTAGTCTAAAGAAAGGTGGATGAGGTGGATGATTATTTATATGAATGTGGAGGAGGGGAAAGGTAGAAAAATATGAAATGTCTAAGGGGACTAGGGTCATTATTGAGTTTTATCAATTCTGTGATGTGTAAGAGAGATGACCAATGTGTCTGTAGAATATACAATACATGGAATGGGTCATCACTGTAAATGTTTTGTACTCATATAGGAAGTATAGGAGAAGATAGGAGGAGGGAAAAGAAGAGGACCTATTGTGACCATTTCATTGGAGGTCCATGAGCCTTTAACCAACCATTATATCAAAGGAGAATACATATTAGGCACACTACAAGAAAAAATTGTCTCATGCCGAGGATATGAAAAATATAGCTTCTACCCCATGGGATTAAAGTTCAAAGGTATTTGGTGCCCTTAATTCAAATTTTCCTCACTTATGGAATATAATTATAACAATAGAATAAAATACTTAAAACCTAAAATAATTTCTTATTTGAGTTAATTTCTTTTTTGGAATTAAATAATGATTCTAACTAGTTTATAATATATATGACAAATTTGGTACTATCTATTTGGTGGAGGGTTCAAAAATGTCACCATCAAAGTCAATTAACACATATATTTACCACTAATAAACCACATTGATATGCAGTAGGTACACATAACTAGTATGAAACAAAGTGTTCCACTATGTATACATGTCTACTACTTAACTTCAGTCAAATAGATACTCATCACGTTGATGTAAGACAACTCATAATTTCAATTGTTCCTTAGTTGGAATCTAAATCACTTAAGTGAGCATCACTTAACAAGGGCTAGGAGGTTCAATTGTACCAAGAGGCTGGAAGTGGATTACTAACCATGCAAAAGATAATAATGGTTGTATATGCATTGGATGGAATCCTAGATCATAGGATATCAACTAAAAAGGAATGGAGATCAATAGATTATAGTTAAAGCAAGTACTAAGGTGGATTAGCTATTAACATCATTTTTGTGTATGTGAGGAATGGTCCTAAGCAAAGAATCAGACTGTGGGAAGAAATGGAGAGGATTGCTACATCGATTATAGAACCTCAGCTTGATTAAGACAACTATGTTAGGTTCCATCTCCAAATTAATTTCAAAATATATAATATCCAAATTTTACCTCACTTAGGTATATTAGGTTCACTACCAATTATTATAGCTACTTTTTCACTACTCATCCAACAAGAACCTAAAGTCAAGGAACATGAGTCATCTTTCATTGAATAAATTTATATATCAGTGAGAAAGGTAAATGGGGTATAACACATGAATATTATGTGTGCAATACAAAAGTCTATGGTTGATGTAATAATGGAACCAAGAGGTTTTGGGTATTGAACTCAAGGATAAGAAACACTAGACACTACTACTAACTAATAGCAATGTAATATAGGAACCAAGAGGTCCTAAGTGTCAAACTCAAGGATAGAAAACACTAGAAACTACTAATGACTAAGTCCAATAATCTAGACCAAATAAAAGGTTGTTTGGTTTGAATTATGAGTCGTAAACCAAATGAATAAGAAATTTCGAGGTTGATTATAATGAAAATGAATGGAACCTGTAGGTTTACTGATTTCACCAAGGTGTTATCTATACTAGACTTTTATTAAGAAATAATTGTTGCTTTTTAATAGGGATATGTATTTGTTAGTACCTCCTTCTTAAGCATATTATTATTTTCAAATTAGTCAACACATACCCATGTAACATTTGTTATCCTAGTTTGCATTGAATCAGATTGATATCTAATTTTTTTCATCACAATTGTATTTATAAAAATTCATTTGATAATTACTTCCTTCTTTCAAGGTTAGAAGTTGTCTACAATAGATCATATGGTGATCAAGCATGAACAATAAAAATCCAACATATTTTTTTATAATTTAAGCAACAAAAGTTATATTAATCAAGTACAAAATCACCCTAGTCTATTCTTGGGTATTAAAGATTAAGGAATTAGTCATGAATATTCAACATGATATCACAATAGATTTTTAAAGAAGAATAAAATCATGTGAAAAAGATACGAACCCGTGGTGAAACCATTAATGAAGTTCTCCTTCAAATTTGAGCGTGAACCACTATTATTTCCTCCATTAAATCACATTTTTGGTCCATTTGGAAAAATGTTGCCCAACATTTTATCCTTCTTCTCTAGTTTGTACAGTGAACAACAATAGATAGATAGGTGGTAGTCGATGCAATACATATTAAGTGGTATAAGAAACTATAATAAAACATGTTTCCTTATATCATTTGCATTAAAATCCAGCAATCAGTGTACTTATGGTGTTGGTGGCACTGACTTACAAGTCGTCAACATGGACTTATATCACATAGTTTCTTGTTTGATTATGGGTGTTTTGTCAGTGCCACTGAGTTTGCTATCAGTGATATTGACAATATTTGTGCCACCGACTATGTTATCAATGGTATCAACTCTCCTTATCGCATCTTTGAGAAATAAGCTCGATGGCACTAAGTTGGATGCTAGTGGACCCAAATTTGTGATTATTTTCTCAAAGTTCCCTAGAATCAAATAAGTAACATATTAGGCAAATTAATGTTATAGTAAAATGTGTCGAATTATGTATAAAGTAGTAAATATTGGTATACAAGAATTATAGACTAATTTGGCGACATAAATGAATAAATATGAGTTTTTAATTAATTAAATCATAAAATTATCCAGACTATATGCATGCATTAAAATCATCTAAACATGAATACTTGCTCACCCTCAAGCAACACTACTCTTATATTTGGTTGAAAAAGTCAACAAGAAGACAAATACTCAACAACTCTCCTAATGAACTTCAAACAAATGGTCCTAAACTAGTCCTATCAACCATACAACATGTAGCTACTCTAAAAGAAATCAATTTAAATAAGAAAAACATTCAAAATAATACCAATAAATCATATGAATCAGTTGACACAGAAAAATTTCATCGAAAGTAAGAACAACATTGAGTGTACCACACACTCTCCCTATCTACATTGCTCTTAAGAGCTACAAATCTACAACGGAATTAGTCTTTATATAGATTGTGATGGGAATTTATGGTGATATCCTACAAAAAAGAGCAATGGCTGGACAAAATTGGGTGGCTTGAAACAAAAATTGTAATTAATCCAAATCAAAATGCAATAAAATAAATGATGCTACAAACTGATATATTCAACCATATGCCTACAAAAATGAAAGTTGAAAGGATCCATGCAATTGGAATACATTGTCTTAGTGACAAGATTGTGGGTATAAGGTGTTTATGATAACAAACCAGTTCCATGTGTTACCATTTCAACAAGGGATATGATTTACATTATATAAGTTTTAATCCTCTTTATATCCTTTTTTCTTTATTTATTTCTTTTCTCCTTTTTTTTCTTTTCATACTTTTTATTTCAAAATATGCCCTTGTTTTGCAAGATGAATTGTCTATTCTAGTACCTTCAACAAACTACAAGATGGAGCAATAAAACTAGACTTCCCTTTTCAATGTAAATTATAAAGCATGGTTACATAAAAACCTTATGAAGAATGAATGTTGAATGCAATCTAAATGAACTGATATGCAATTCTAAATGCAATCACGAGCAAAAAAAAATTCTATTTCTTTTTCCCTAAGTTAATGCAAAAGAAAAAATATGAATTCCCTACCATAAAATGTGATGCAATAATGAAAAAATAGACTAAAATCTTTCCTTCAATAGTGGTGACAAATAAAATGATAGTGGATGGTGATCATGTGACTAAGATACATTGTCTTAGTAAACTATGATACACCTCTCTTACAATAATTCTGTAAATTAGGGTAATCCTAGAACCTATCCTTGCAATCATATTAAGGATTGACACTACATCCTGGTCGGCTGGTCTCAAACATGTTCATCTTTCCACATAACATAGGCTCAAGTTGGGGTGTCATGTTCAACACGAATTTTCTCAAAGGGACCGGTTCAAGACAACTCTAAGTGTTGCATATACTCTAGAAAAAATAACATAGCTTAGACGTATGTGTTATTACACATGTCGATTGGGTTGTGTACTTGATACGATGCCAAAAAAGAAGACTTTCCCTACCTAATTTTCTATACTTCATTTTCATGCTTTTACACTATGGTTACACTAGATAGATATGGTCCCTAAAAGAAGTAGAAGTAATGCATAAAATAGAATTCAAAGATGCAGAAGATAGAAGTGATGTTCCATTCCCCATAAAATTATCTTTGACATTGTCCTCAATGTAAAAAAAAAATAAGACAAAAATGGAACATGTGTACCAGTTGTATGATTTGGTGGGGGTGGGTACGTAGGTGGAAAAGTGAAGTATCTTGGAGAAAACATGATGAAGAATTCCTAATTGAGCATCAATGATCTGCACGTTTACAATTGAGAAGTGAAGAATATGATTTGAAGAAACATACTCCTCAAGTCCTTGTATAATGAACACATGGAATGCACGGTTAGGGTCAGATCTAGTGTTGGGCATGTTATTGAAATTACACGTATGTCAGTTCATAGACTCCACCATTCAAGGATTTCGATGAGAAGTAGTGTGGTCCATAGATATACATCCTATGGACCTCTTTCTGGTGCTACAAACCATAAACTCGGTGCCACCAACTTCAATTTTGGAACTTACTATACAAATTTTGACATAGTCTTGATGCCACCGATTGAATGATCGATGCCACTAATATCAATGTTGAGATTGGCTTTATAATGCATGAATTGATTCTATGTCACTAAGAGGTGGTTGATGCACCAACCTCAACTCCCAAAGTTCCTGATCTCACAAGAATTTTTTTGAACCAAAAATGTTGATCCACAAATAGCAAAGTCAATGACATTGAGTCTGTCAGTGATGTTTGTTGTAGTCGCACTACAAAAAGTCGGTGCCACCAACTCTAAGGAAAACAAGAACATGTTTTTTTCCATCAACATGTCTTTTAGAGCAATGAATTTGTGAATGATCAACACACTTAAAAAAGGTAAAATATGTATCGAATTGCATCAGGACAAATTTATGATCAAACTATAAACTATAACAAAAGATTACAAGGAAAAATCACAAAAAGAGACCTAACATTGGGATGTATCACACAAGTGCTCGTGCTTAATGTCCTAGGGTAGATACGATTTATCTCATCCTACTCAACTCCCAATAGTAACAAATCTCCTAATAGCATTGTGCCAAGTGCTGATAATATGAACTCCAAGTGGTTATCTTCCATAACCACTATCAGACATCCTCTTCCTATCACTCCAATCTCATACAAAGGTCTGCCCAAGAGCAAATGCACACCATGGACCAATTTCATCTCCATGAAAATGAAGGGTATAGGAAAAGAAATATACTGACCTTCACTAGAACATCTTTACAAATTCCCAAAGGTTGCACTACTGACTTGTCAACGAATTGAATAGTCATGCTAATGACGTTGGGGTTCTTAAATCCTAGCTTCTTGAATGTGATGAATGACATCGCATTGATTATGGCTCCTGAGTCACAAAAAGCATCTCAAAAAGAAAGTTTCCCTATGGAAACAGGGATCTGGAAGCAACCAAGGTCCTTTCTCTTCTCTAGTAAACTCCTCATATCAAAGTGCTTAGCTTCTCATGCAACGTATCAAAATATGTGTATTTGATCTTGTAGTTTTTATGAATGATATTCTTCAAGAACTATTCATAGTCCAATATCTGTTCTATCACCTCCACATATGGGATGTTAATATGTTGCTTACTAAAGACTTCAAGAAACTTCTTAAACTACTTGTCGACCCCCCCATCATCAAGCTATTAGGAAAACAAACAGACTCCATGCATGTGGCTAATGTGGAGGGATGTAAGTATCCTTAGGGGTCTGTCCCCTAAGCTTGATGTAGGCATAGCTATGTGAAAATCCTATGTAGGATAATTCTTCACATGGGTTAGTGGAGTGGGAATGGTAGTGATGGTGTCAAGCGGTTCGTCCCCATGTGGAACATGTGTAGATGAGATTTTATTGCTTCTTCTTAGGGTCAAAAAAATAAAGGTTATGTAGGCTTCTTCAACCTTCAATATCTTCTGCCTAATATGTAATATGTGTCTCCATAACCATGGATATGTGTCCCCTAGTTTTGATGTTCCCTATGTGACTGGTCAAGTATTGTTCATTCTCTTATACTTCTTGAACATTCCTCAGTATGGTCATGGCGTCTAGGTTATCCACCATGAAAATTCCTAGGCCTACTATACTAGTATTGTTGCCCCATATACATTGCATGTTCACCTACATCTGATGTTGAGTTCGCTTGAAAGAGCCTCTTTTGTTTGTCAGAGTGCTTAGCTATGTGCTATTGCTATTTCTCCAGAGAGTCACAGTTGCTATATTCCAAGTCCTCTTTCGCTTAAGTTGTAAACTTCAATTTAGTTCATGCATCTCCTAAAATCTAGAGAACTCTTGAGTCTTGATTTCTTATGAATTTTCATGATCATCACCCCAAAATTGATTTATGATCATATTCTTCATAATCTCTTTGCATTTGGACACTCTATTGTTGATAAAGAAGACTTCTCCAATTGAGTCAAGCATTGTACTCTCTCTGACATGTAGACCATAATACATGATCTTTCCTCGATCAAATTTTGAAATTTTACAATGAGGACGCTTCATCTACATGTCTTCATAAGCTTCCTAGCTTCGTAATGAGACTAATCATGTTCATGATTGAAATTATGAATCTTTCACGCCAATTTTGTAGCCTTTTGTGGTGGAAAGTATCACTCAAAAAATTTATCCACCATATGATCATGTCTCTATTAAATTTGATGACATACAGTCAAACCATGTCTTGGCCCTATCCATTAAGGAAAATGAAAGAGCATCATGTTTAATAGTCGTGTCTACCATCCTATTTTTCTTGAGTATATCACATCATTCAACAAAATTCTAATATATTTCATGGGAACTTCATGCAAGTGTCTGTAGGAACCTCGAGCCTTCACTAATGTCGCAAGACGAGGATCAATCTTATATCTACCCATGTCTACTACCTATCCTTTGATGGGACCCTGTTGAGATATAGATAGAGAGACTTTTATCTCTCCTTTATACTCTTATCATACTTTATCTATGGACCAACCTCTGGATCTCCATTTGCATCTCCTGCCACAATCTAGGTTTCCTTTTCTTATAAAACTTTCACCAGAATGAGTGTCGAGGAAGAAGCAACAAATTCCCTTACTTGATAAGTTATAATCTTTGGACTTAAGGTGAATGGTGCATGCTCACCATAAAAGTCGAGCATTTATGTACCATACACCACTACTTGAAGTAAATAATAAAGTGTAAGAATCAATAAATAGTAGAAATAGTAACAAAAATATTTAGCCATAAAAAAATTAGAACTGTCACAAAACGGACGATCTTAGCACTCATAGTGGTAGTGGTTGCTAGTTCCCCGACATTAATTCCAAAAACTTGACATGTGAATAAAATGTATGATATACATAAGTGCATGGTAAAAGTAATAATGGAAATAGGTCATGGGTGATGAACTTAGAGAATAGTAGAAACTACTACTAACAAATTCTAATCTCTAGATCAAAGAAAAGGTTGATTGGTTTGAATTATGACTATAGGTAAATTGAAAAACAATTTAAAGGTTGATTAGGATTTGAACTGATGGAAACTCTAATCTTATGAATTTCACCACAATGTTGTTTATACTTGACTTTGACTTATTATTAAGAATTAATATTGATTTACAAATAGGGATTTGTAATTAGTAGAAGCCTCCTTGTGAAGCATAGTACCATGTTAAATTAATCAAAACCTACTTCTATAGTATTTTTAGTCTAATTTGATCTAATTTGTATTGATCTCCAGATTTTCCCTTGACAATTATATGACTACTTCCATACCACTTATTGAACTTGTTTATATAAAATCATATGGTAACAAATTCTCCTTCCAAAGATATAAAGTTTCTACAATATTTCCTATGTCAATTAAGCATGGGAAATAATAATCAATCAAAATTTCATAAAATTAATGAAAAATATATTAATAAAATTTCATTGTCGAATACATAACCAAACTAGGATACTTCTAGGTCCTAGAGATTAATGAATTAACCTTGTGTATTCAACATCGTATACTAGCAAAATAAAATCACATGAAAAATATATAACCTCTATTGAAACCAATAATGAAGCTCTCCTTCAAATTTGAGTGTGAGCTATCATCATATCCTTTATCAAATCACATCTCCAGTCCATAGAAATATGTTTTCTTGCCTTTTATCCTCCTCTCTATAATCTAGTTTGTGCATCTACTAACAATGGATAGGTAGAAGTTGTCTATGTATAAGGTTTAAGGTGGTGTCAAAAACCACAATAAAACATGAGCCATAGGATCATTTGAGTCAAAATCTAATTGTCCATGTAGTTACGGAGCTAGTGACACTAACTTGTAAGTCTGTTCTATTGATTTGGATCATAGACTTTCCAAATCAATTACGGGTGTTGAGTTAGAACTATAGATTCTACTATCGATTGTATCGACTAGATCGATGTCACCAACTCTACTATCAGTGGTATCGGCTCTAATCATGACAAATGTTTGTTCCTTCTGGAATCTTTGAGCAATAAGCTTAGTGTCAACAATTGGCATGTCGATTGCAATGACTTTGTGATTATTTTCTTAATTTTGCCTAGAATAACAAACCATGCATTAGACCAACTAATTATGTAATAATATATGCCAAGTTATGTGGAAAGTATAAAAGATTGATGCACAAGTACTTGTATACTATTTGATGAAATATAAATGAATAAACATAAATTTCTAATCATCTAAGTCATATCATCATCATAATTAGCATATAGAATCAGCGTAATTACATGTGATTCAGAGGAATCAGAAATTCTTCTAAGATAGAGAAGGGCATGAGGTCACACTATAACTCAGAATGACAAATAGGGCATGAGGTCACACTATAACTCAAAATGAAAAATTAGTAATTATACCTTTTGAGAATCATATATCCAATGATGAATTATGTTCAAAGGACCATTGGCTACTTGGGTGTTCTAAATAATTAATGTGTGTATGACTTTTACTTTGAATGCCTTATGATAAAAAAAATCTTTGTGATATCCTTTACTTGAATTGGATCATATATGTTTTGTAGGGTGTTGATATAATTCATGTATCTTAGAGGTCCTTATTATGTCATTATAACCTAGGAGACTCAGGTTTCACTTAGTTGGGAGTTATTTCTATAAGAATCATGAAACATGACTTTTGAAAAGTTTATAACATGCACACCCAGTATGACTTCCTCTCATTTCATTGCTATTGAAAATATAGCAAATGAGACTAGTTAAGGATACATTATCTCCTCTTCTAAAGTGAGTAAATGTTCTGAGAATTGTTGATAGACATAATCCAACAACCTTTTTGTTTCCCTATTTTGAAAGCATATGAAATATGTTGGGGAATATTTGAATCGATGCTTGTTTATAAGGTTACTATATAAACATATCTCACCTTGTAGTCCCACATAAGTAGTTCTTGAAGAGGTAAATATCATCTTATGTAAGGCTTCAAATATGTCCATGTGTTTCTCTCAAGACGTATGAATAAGGTTGATATTCTTCTATTTCTTTTTGTCATTCTAACTTAAACACACACACACACACACTGCTTTCACCCACCTAAATTATCGTGTACGATATCCCTAATTTGCACATATGCCAATAACTAGTCAATGAGATGCATGCACATACATGTAAGAATTTTTCAAATGTTATACCCACACATATTGTAGCATACCCAAAACTACCATCCTATTACTGGAAAATGTAATTCCATGAATCATATTCTTATAGGCTTCTTTTTAGAGAAATCACCAAATGAAGTGTAAGTTATACCCTAATATATTAGAAATCACCAAATGAAGTGTGAGTTATACCATAATATACCTCATGATACATTATTGAGCTTAAAATGGGTATGTAATGTGTACTTGGGTGTGAACCTTAAATCTAGTTACCTACGACCCTAATCATGTGTTGGATCAATACATCATGAAGTGATGATAATTTTGGACCATTAAAATCTAATCCTAGACTCGTGCACGTTTGATGAAGTATATTTGGAGAAACATTACTATTTAAACAAAACTATAGTTCTGGTCAACTAACCATGACATGTACATACATTGTTCCATTTCTAGTCAATGACAAACTTAGGTTATGAGATTCCTTAACATAGCTTAATACATGCCTTAGAGTGCAATATGGATTTGTGTTAAGACGGGTCATTTTAGACTCTGCTAGGGCTCACGACCGCAGAGCGATCCAGTAGTCCCCGGCGGCGGTGCTCTTGCTCGGGGGGGGGGGAGGCGACTGGTGCTCATCTGGCTGGAACCCTCTCCCCTTGGGTGCCTCCTCATCTCCCTCACGCTCGGCCAAAGTCCTTAGTTTCTCTAGGTGCGAGCCATATTCCCGCGGTGTGGCTATTTCTTCTTTCTCCACGGTGCCTAGATTTCCTGCTCATGAGCAGATGCCCCCCGGTGGCCTCGCTTTTGGAAGGCGGCCCAGATCTGGGAGGACAACGACGGGTGGTGGCGAGCTCTAGGTGACGATGGGCTGCTAGTCGAGCCTCTCTATTTCTGTCAGGGTCTTGTTGTAGGTCGTGGCGTCAGGTGCTCCTGTGGATGGACAATGAGGTTGGGTGACTCCATGGTGCACCGGTAGAGGGAGAGAAACTAGGTTATGTGCTTTGGGAGGATACTCTTGCCCCCTATTCATAGGGGTGCTCAAGAGTGGTGAAGGGGTTACCCGATGCTTTCTACCTCCCACCTTCAATCCTCGTAGGCCCTTTCTCCTCTGAGTATGTACAAGCAGAGATTTTTGCCCTCCTTCTCAGAGATCTGAGGTGATGCACTCAAGTTGTTTGAGTAATTGCCTGGGTCAGCGTTCTGTGAGCCTAGGTAGCTTCTTTATTGGCCTCAATTGTTGTTCTTTTTTTGCTTTTTTTTGGGTTTATGTTGATAGCAGCAAGATGTCTATTTTGCTTGTTGTGGTTTGGGTTGAGCTCTCTTTTTGTCTGGAGGCCTCTAGCATGGATGAGATAGTAATCTCTATGGGTGGTATCTCACAGGTCTCTACCGACGGAAATGCAAACTCCTCTCCTGATGTACACATAGGCTCATGTAGATTGATGAATTCCATCCCAGATAGTTGTTTTAGATAGCTACTACAAGAGGTGGACGGTATAGAAATTTACCTATCGTATCCCAATATGAGTCTTATGCTATGTCTTTCCACAAAAGGAGTTGCTGCGTGGTTAGTTTATGAGAGATCTATATCTTGTATATGTCGTATGGCCTATTTTTAATGATATCGAGCTATTTTCAAAAAAATCTTAATACATGCCTTAATTGACCTAATACACTTATGTCGTCTAATATGTACATTTGAGTTAATGTAGTAAATAACATGGAGTTTTATTCTTTTTTTTAACATTGGTTGCCATCATATTAATAAAGGCCATACGACATCTACATAGATGAAGATTCTAAATGGGCACAACAGTCAGAAAGGATGAAATACATCAACATTTAACAGATGAGATTGGATCCTAATAAGACACTTCAGTTTGGATTCCTCCCCAAATAGCTCGCCAAAGGAGCTTCTAACCGGAATCAAACCACAATCCTGGGTAGTATCTGCGTAGTAGGTATTTCCTCCATCAAGCCAAGGCCAAGCAAGATTCTTATATGTGTATAAACCATCCAACCTTCGTGAAAAGATTAGCAAAAAGCAGCACCCAAAACAACCAACCACAACAGAAGAAAGGGGGGAAACCCCAATCATGATCAAGGCATAGGGGGAAACCCACAACCCGGCCACCTTCACTACGGAAGGACAACAAACCTTTATTAAAAAGGACTGACAAAATGCCACCCCGACGTGCAAACACCGGTAGAAAAACTGCCCTAACCTAAGAACTCAAACCTACAAAGAAAATGAGAACACAGAAAGAGGAAAGGGGGCTCGAAGCCAGCAGATCTATCGAGTAGTAAGCCACCAGCACTACTTCAGATCCAAAGACCCGGGAAGAGGTTGTAGCCGCAATACTAGCCCTCCCAAACCCCTCCGTATGCAAAACCAGCCCAGACCAGGGTTGGTGCTTCACACAAATGAACCAGACAAGAGGAGAAGAAGAAGAAGCTGGAAGCCTCCGGCCTGAAGCAGATCACAACAACCGAGCCGAGGAGAAAACCCAGGGGAGAGGGGTGGCGGCCAACCGTCACCGAGGCCCCCTCCCCTGAGTCCCAAGCCGCAACCGCCTCGCCCTAGATCGCAAACTCAGTCGCCAGAGCCGAGTCCCAAGCCGCACATAGGGAGTTTTATTATTAATTAATATATAAATTTGACATTAGCATGGATGGGTTAGATCATGTATATAAGATTAATATTGGTTCTATTAATTGAAAATATATGATAGGACCATATTTGAATGCTCCACATGGTTTACGTAATCCTACATACTTTTAAATGGTAATATTAAATTTTGTGAATCGAAATGCTAAATTAGATCTATAAGCAATAATATCGTGGGCAAGGTTTATGGGTCTTTCTATGTTGTATAAGCCATGTACAATAATATATAATGATGGTTATCTAGACTGTATTGGTATTGAACCAATAAGAGACATTCAAGTCTTATTTATTGGGAAATATGACAAAAGCATATTCACTAGATGTGGTGAGAGAGCTTAGATCTTTATGATAATGGTACTACTATAAATATGGTATTAACCCCTGATTTATTGGATCCCAAAAAAGATAATCATAATGTAGGAAATAAGATGGGATGATAATGGGATATTTTTCTTATTGATAGAAGGAAAACTCCCCTCTCATATATAGGAGAGGAGGAAAGTACAAGGAAATTGAACTTAATGCTAATGGTCTAAGACAATTAGGTCGACAGATCATAGTAAAAAATATCAATAATTATATCACTCCCCCTAAAACTAGAGTATGGGTGAAATACATATCCATCTTGGACTTACAAGACTCAATTATACGATAGAAATATGAAAAATAACAAATATTGTTCCCATACAAGATATTTTTACTCCCCCTTAAACTTGAATCTCTAATAAATGAGTTGATGGCACTACCTATGAAGTTATGTTCTATAGGTTAGAAATTATTAAGATTTAGAGAAGGTATTTTGAAGTGTATATGGAATGAAGAGAATCTGACAAATGGAATCCCAACATCACAAAAAAATTCACCACCATCAGTATGGTGTAGATGATCAATAGCCCCATGACCACACCATCTTCACTAGAAAAGAATGTGCAAATGGAATAAGCATAGCCAACACACACCACATACATAACACACTAAGAATGTGGAGGCATAATGTTAATGTAGCAATAGAGGTATCTTCAAATTGTATGAGAGATGTAGCCAACTAGAATTAGCACATAATACCACAAATATGTGTAATGTGGCACACACATGAACCAGATGAGGTGTTGATGACTTCCATACTGGTTCCATAAATATAGCACATGAACCTTCAGGGTTTGATAGGAATGAAAGACATCATCAAGGAAAGTCCAAGTAGTTTACTAGAAAAACCATCTTAGAAGATGCAGCTTCAAGAAGACATAAATAAAATAGCTCGATGGAGATAAAATCTTGATAAAAAATTGACCTTGCAAATAAAGAATATGTAGGCTAGAATCGATGAGCTTCTGAGAAATCTAATGTGAATAAGCAACCATCCATGGCATGTGAATGTAGTGAGAATGATAAATTGAAACATTATTATCACCAGAGCGAAATAGAGGTTGGAATAAGCACAAGAAGCTCTGTTATGATGTACATAATGTGATACAAATGGAAAAAAGCTCAGTATCAACACTGCAAATTGTGATACCTCAATGCATAAAAGTGGTAGTTCACTGAAATGAGGAAGGACAAATAGAAACCTATGTGTGTGTTGTGACACAAATATGAAAAAGTACATTGTCATTAGGAAAAGAGACACCAATGATGCACTGGAAGCATGAAGAAGCATAGTATCTTTAGAAATACTACACCAATGATGCACTAGAAGTACAATGTTTAGTGGGAATGAAGTACCACAAAGACATCATAAGGATGGATGTGCTTAAGAACAAGAAGCTCCATGGAGACCAGAATAGTGTGGATTGATACATATAATATCTCATACTCTTTCTCTGCACAATCTCTCTCCTCTATCCCCTCCTTCATACCAATTACAAAGTGATTGAGTTGTTGATATGAATAATGAACATTACCCCCTGAACGTGGAAATTTATGCGCACATAAGGGATGATAGGGTGATTTTTTAATGGAGAGGAAAAAAATATACATGAACTTTGTGCCCCTTCTCCATTACAAATAGATGATAGTAGCAAATAGAATCAAGACTAATTCACTATTGAACAATAAGGGTGGTAATTGACACATCAATAAAAGGAAGATAATCACTTAGTAGGGGAGTAAAGGATCCAAAAATCACCCAAGAAGTCTTCTGTTGAGAAGATAATGGCTTAGCAGATTATGCTAAAAGAGATAGTCACCAGGGGCAGCGTCCCTGTGATGACCTTGATTTTAGGGTTTTGTATCCAATATAGTAATTGAAGCTCATGACTTTTCTTAATTGGTAAATTCCAAGTTGAGGTGACATTTATGCATAGATGGGTACCTTTGACCCACATATATGACCACAATTCCATTATAGAATACATACTTTTGTTAGGGACTTCTATGGACATGTAGATGCTTAACATGTATTATTAGTTGATGTTGAGTATTCATGAAGTGAAGTGTCAATTGAAGCATAAATGGACTCAAATGATTTTATGATGAGCCTTGAGTGTGATGGTTAGTGGACTTATAGTCAAGGTTTATACCCTTGAATTTGTTTTTCTTGGAAAGAAGCTAAATGTAAGATATCACGATCTTGCATATACAATCTCACGATGGTTGGAGGTCCTTACAATAAAATATAGTCGATTAAAACTAAGGAGACTAATGATTATAATGATGTTGAGCTTTGATAAAACGAACGAATAGGGGACTAAGTAGAAGATTATGGTTACTAAATATATTAATCCATGCCCATGAAATTGAAGTCACGTTGGTTTATTATGCTTTTGCGTGGGTGTGGATCAAATCCTAGATTGGTGGCATGATCTAAGCCCTCAACCAGCTGGATCAGACGGCTGGTTTTCATCTGCAACTTCCAGCAAAAATGGAGCCAAGCCTGACCGAGCCGCTGCCTTAGAACGTGAGCATATGTAGAACATAAGATAAACATTGAATGCGGGATAAGATCCACAATACTCGAAACTACCTAGCGACTCCTCGTAGTAAGGCCAATGTGGTGAGATTACATAGTTTCATATCTCCCTTTGTCGCACACAGCAACAACCAGGTGGACAAGGAAGAAGCCCCATCCCAGGCTGGGGGTGCACACAATAGAGTTGCGAGGGAGGAAGAGAAGTAGAGGCTACTTCACGCCTAAGAAATAGATGAGGAGATGGAAGCAGTGACCAAGTCCTCCGCTGGGCCAAGCGGCGCCAGTGCTGAGATCTGTGATGCACGCGGCGGGCGCAATGTTGCAGCCTTGGAGATAGCTTACGAGTGGGAGCAGGTAGATGGATCCCTAGACGTCAGTGACACATCGGGATTCTTCAGGGATGGCGACGCTTAGTGGAGTGAGGATAGAACGGTGCCTAGTGCTTGCCGGAGGAGCATGACATGGCGGCTTCATGGAAGAGTTGCAGAGCTTTGAGTCCTAGAAGGCCATCCCCCTGTGCATATCTCATCCTCTACATTGCTCTCATCACTACGGAGGAGTTTTGGGAGGAGCAAAAAGGAGAAAAATAGGCCCATGGCCACACCGTAGTCCTACCTGGGCGACGGCGCTCACACACGTCAGTGTCAGAGAATGTAAGGGTGAGGGAGAGGGGTGTCTCCCAGTCCAGTAAACCCGACATTGGCTGAGTCACCTGCCCCAATGATATCTCAGGCAAGGTCAAAGCTTCGATACTCACCAGCACCTCCATCACTAAGACACCTCCTTTCCTCATCATAGCTCCCTGCCACAGCTTCAAGATGGAGTCCTCGTTGAGCCTTAGATCCCTCACTGGGTGCTAAGACTTCGCTTCAATCCGCAACCATACATATTAGGTCCATCCACACCATAAGAGGAGGATGAAAGGCGCTATGCTATGCACGATTTCTCGTCGGAGTGCGAGATCGCGAAGCAACACAGAGCAGACGAAAATAGGAGTCGCACCTGGTGAACATCACGTGCTAGCAGATTTGATGGCCCAGTAATTTCTAAAAAGGTAAATGACCTTTAATTCGTAGAAATAGACTTAATCATGCACAATTGGTTATAAATAGACCCCTTAGCCAATAAATTCCCAAAAAATACCCCTACACACATTAAAATATCCTCTACATTGCTAGACCCTTAGACCAGGCTTTTAAAGAACAAATAATGATGATAATAATTTAGAGTATAGTGTCCCTTTTTGCAATTCTTTAAATGAAATAAATTATATCCAGTTGATATTAATTCTCCTAAAATTCTTCTAGATCCTTAATGATTATTGGAACCTGATTTAGACCCTGATCTAGCCTTTATTGCTCATTATTAGGTCTTTCCTCATTAATGACCAATTAGATGTTATAAACTCATTTTAATTCCAAAAAATAGACTAATCGTCATAAAATTATGAAAACTAAACCAGACCAAAATAATGACCTCTAGATTAGTATAAAAAAATATCAGAGACATGTTTTAGGTCCGTTTGAACCTAGGTTTGACCAAAATCCTAAACAGAACTTAAATTCCATTAATAATGGTAAACCTTGTATTAATGATGATTAATTTCTTTAAATCAGGTGTTGACCTGATTATCTAGATGATCATGGATATGTGAGGAATATCTGAACTCAGGTATGTGGATATAATTATATGACGAAATTTGATGGATGTTAAATATATGTACTTTCTTGCTTATATTTGAAATACATTGTTGGATGTAGATGTATGTATATTGACAATTTTCCGCCTTGAACATAAAAAAACATAAATGAGGATAAATGAAATGTAGTTACTAGTGGTGCTCATTAAACTCCCTATTAGAGAGGGAAAGTTTTAATGTTGACTAGCACCTCCCTAGAGTACGCGGTATACGGGGAGATCCCTAGAGTACAAGGTACACGGGGAAGGGCCCACCATTTATGTTTGTGCTAAGTCTACCATAGTAATGCATATTCATTCTAAATGTGGCTAATAATTTGGGATTACCTGATTTTTCTGCCTTTAAGTAATGTTTTATTTCTCTTTCTTCAATTTCGAGTATTTTATATGCCAGCATAGTATAGCTTTTAATTCCACATACCAACTTTTGTTGATGATTTTGTTTCTCGTATTTTCTAGATCCAGAGATAGAATGGGATAAAAGAATAGGATGTGAGCAAGTTGTATAGGTTGTACCTATTGTCTAAGATCATGTTAGCATACATGTTCAGACTTGTAAAATTCTCGTTCAATATGCAATTGTAATTCATGTTTAATATAAATGTGTTAAATGTTGAGAATGTTATGGTTGTATGTTCATGTATGCGTATTATGCTTCCACATCACTTTCTGATATGATTGGATGATGTTTTCGGATTCTGACCTCTCATTCCCAATAGGGTATGGAGAAGCCAAAATCTGGGGATGTCACAGTCCCTTCCATTGTATTTGTGGAGTATGTTTTTGCTAGAATATTTGTCCATGACACCAAAATGGGACAGCGATGTTGGATGTTCATCAGCCTTAAATTTTTACTTGAGAGGTTGAAACCAAAGAGGGTGGTTGTGATGAGTCATAGGGGTATGGGCACATGATGAGCCAAAGGACAGTAAATATGATTTCCCTAGCATGATGAAGAACTTGATGAGGAATCAGAGAAAGGGGTTGGTACAATGATGACTAGTTTTGAGTTGATGCACTTGTTTAATTCCTAGAAGGGAAGATCTTAGTTGACATGAAGGGTGTTCAAGTAGAGGCAAGAGGAGGTTGGAGTTGGGGAAAACTCAATGAAGTAACTCAGGGGGGAAGGCAGATAAATGTATGTGATGATGGATGGGAAGGAGAATTTTCTTTATGAAAAAAGAAGATAGGAGAGGACCATGGAGGCCAGGAAGATTCCTAACAGGCATCTAAGCCAAGAAGGAATGGCGGTCTCCCATAGGCAGAGGCTTTTTATTTGTCTCTTAGGTTAAGATCAGTTCTCTGGTATCATGTGGAAAATAAGATGGGAGGCTAATGGGATATTTTTCTTATTGATAAAAGGAAAACTCCCCTGCTATATATAGAAGAAGATGTAAATACAAGGAACCAAACTTAACCTTAATGGGCTAGAACAATTAGGCCCACAAAACATAATAAAGTAAATAAAGTAATTATAACACATAGTGTATGTATATAACTAATGTCAAAATGGAGTTCTCCATAGTTGATTTAGTCTATGAACATAGTTTTCATCCTTAATGGATAAGTGTCTATATCTTAATTAATTAAATCAGACAAACCAATAGTGTTTATAACTATATATATTAGAGTTCTAGTTCAAATAAAATTTGACCACTTTCATATTTATTTTAGCAACTTGTGTTCTCAGTTCTACCTTTTATGTGAGATTTTTTTTGTGTTGTGGGAACGGGACCCAAAAGGCTACAGGACATCTTTAACCTCAATATAGAGCTCCATGACTCTTGAAAATGCCTCACAATTTATTCATCTTCTCTTTCCCTCTTCTCTTTGATTAAGGTGTTATTTATGGTTCCTTCACCTTTCACATGAAACCATAAACTCAGAGATCCCAAACACTAATATGAGCTCTAGTACCTTCTCCTCATTATTTCCATCTTTAGAGTAACTGCCAACTGTACTAGGGTCCTCTCCTATAAGTATCAATTCCATATGTTCAAGCCTCCATAACCTTTTCTTCATAGCCCCCTTTCTATCGTTTACTCTAAAACTTATTTCCCTAACACCAACTTGATGATCAAGGTACCATAGGTTTGTGGTGAGATTTAGTTCATTGTGTATTACTCCAATCATTCAAGGTGGTTGTATATATTCTTATAAAGCTGATAATGGAATAAATTTGATCAATGTAGATACCATTTTTTCCTTATATTTGTTTATTCATTTTTGGCTCTCAAGGAACATACACAATCTTATGTTTATGATCATGTTTTGAACTATTTTATCACAATTTTCACCACCTTATCTCAAACTTGTTTGGATACTCATATATGCTTCAGATTTACCTCCCATGGGATATGACCTTCTTAAACATTCCAATTATAATAGAGGATTATCAAGAAACTCTTGCTAGCTCATGAGCATTGTAAGAGCATTATAGTTTTAGTAGACGATAAGGAACCCAAATTTATGTTGGTGATATTTTACACTAAATTATGTGATGATATTGATGATTGATTCTCATCCATTAATTCATCTTGAGCTACTCAAGAATAACATTTCACATGGTTTGTCTCTTCTACTCATATGGATAAATTATTTAATGTTGATCATTGGCAATGGTTTATGCTTGAAGTTCCTACTTTACACGGTTCATTGCCTTAAACTTTGTATATAGAATCATGACCATTTTCTACATTCTTGTTCTTATTTAGGTTTAGTTTGATACTTATTTACCTTATCTCTTGTGATTCTATAGTTAAATGGTGAAGAAATCAAGAAAATATATGAAAAGATGATAACTGATATTCATAGTGGCCACTCTAGCGTTCCTCACACCTTAGAAAAGGTAAGATGAAGTTTGAAAATCATCCAAATCATTATAGAAGTTAAATATGTGATGTAATACATCTATAGAGTCACATGACCACCAGTCTAGTGATTTAATGGTCTAGGGACGATTTCACAATTAAAAAAAAAAAAGCAAAGTCAACATCAACAAAGAACTTCAAGTGGTTGATTGGGACCTCAATTGTTCGACTCAAATCACTTTTAGTTTCCAAAGTATTAACTTTAAACTCACCAAATCAATAGGAAAAGTCTACATCACTTCTACAAATACATTCTTTGCTGAACTAGATTTTCAATTGATCGAATGGGTCGTCGTGCTTCAAAAAACATGATTAGGGTTTTCACCAAACAACCTAAAATTGAACCCCAAGTATACAAAAGTTATAAATAAACTCACTTAACTATGAGATAGGGGATATATAACTTTAAGTCAAGATGAAGTGCTTGGAGAAATAACAAGTCATTAGTAAGCTAGGAATAAGAAGAAGTACATCTAGACAAATTTCAAACTCTCCACTAGAATTAATGGGAGGAATTGAGAAATTCCCTCCCTCTCTATGATTAAGATTCATATACATTATTCAAATATCATCTCTTTGTGATATATATCTTCAACCTATTAAAATTCTACATTGTAAAATGTCCAAGTGTGAGTGGATAATCTAATTAGGCTTAGCAGGTAACCCATGCAACACGATTCATGTATTTCATAACTCCTTATGCATGGACTTGGTCATTGAATAAATACTTTTTTCATATATTTAGATATATGAACCAACCCTTCTATCACTATTAGCGAAATGGTGACTGAGAGGGTGAGTTTGGATTAGACCAAGAAAATGAGTAGTTCTCTCTAAATGGAAGTAGAAGAGAGACTGGAGAATAATTGCATGCTTAAGGGGTTGTTAAGGGTTATATAATTGTAAGACTTTATCTAATCTTATAACAAAACAAGTTTCTTGCATGATTTAAAGGATAAGTAGAAACAATCCAATCAAACATTTCAAAATATCAGTGATCAGGTTGTGAAGAGTTATTTACTAGGAATTACACATTCCATGGAGGTAAATCCTAGTCTTAACTTTGTATTTTATTTATTTTAATTATAAGTCTAATTTCTTTGTTTACTTAAATTTTATAACAATATTTTAATAAATTTATTCATGTAGTTTATCTCTTAGATAATATAATAAGACTTCTTTTATCTCTATGTGATTGATCTTAAGTAGTAAAAGTGTACTCTTAAGAGACATCAAGGTAATGTAGATTGCTTTGGGTTTATAATTTGATTTATTATGATCTGCAATCTTACTCTCATAAAAAAATTTACGCCATTTCACAAGATAAATTGAAACATACAAAAACCTAAGTTACACTAAACCAAGTAACCTCTATACTATAGTTATATATATTAGTATATTTGTATGCTTTGTTTTTTTTCTTTCTTTTTACTATAAATTCTTTATTTCAATAACATTAATATCTATGTGGATATGGTATTTATATCTTTTAGATTCTCTTTAAAAAGACTCCTCATGCAAAATAAGTCTCTTACATCAAGATTAGAGGATTTAATTACATATTACATCACATTACATGTGAAAAGAATCAATTAATGTCCAAGATAATGATAGATAAATTACTTTAAAACTATTCCATCCCCATCGTCGAAGATATCATAGATGGGGTCATCAAGTTGATAATCAAGGCCAACCATTTTTGATGCAAAGAGGAACCTCCATCTAGATGATCTATAAAAACTAGTATCTAGAGTGGCCAATCAAGATGCAAGCATATCCAATGCTTCATCAACCTATGTGACACTTACAACATCAAAGGTGTACTCATTTATTCGATCATGAATACCCACATTTTTGTATGAGATTGACACACCATTGATCAACCAACATCTCTCCATATATCAAAAAGACATGGGAACATTCACCAAGGCGTTCATCATCAAATTCTTCCCACAAAGTCTTGTCACATATACAAGGAGGCAAATTACAAGTTTTTTAATCAAGGTAAGAATTATTCTTTCTATGATGTGTGGGAGAGATTCTAGGAGTTGCAACAAAAACGTCCACATCATAGCTTAAAGGTGTTTCTTGTTTTTCACATGTTCTAGAATGGGTTGCTATATGTAGTGGAAGTCCTTCTTGATTTTGTTGTTAGTGGTGTACTAATAAACAAGAATATTGAAGATGGTGATAATATAATAGAGAACATATATTGTAATCATGATAAATGGGGTGGAGAGAGGAAACTAATTTCCCTCATGAATTCCATTTCACAAGTCAATTATATACCTCATGTGAGTGTTAATTTCAAGCTTATCTAGGTGATGGATTTCATAAAGAATATAACTCTTGATAAGAGGGACATAATGGGGGGATTTAAAGTCCTACTTCACATGAGAAATTGTGGTAACTTTGTATGTTAGAAGCTTTCCATGTAGAGCAAAGAGTGGTCACATTTTTTTCTACTTAAGTATTGATGAAACATGTAACCATATGGGGTCAAACTTCCATATATATATATATATATATATATATATATATATATATATATATATATATATATATATATATATATATATATCACATTCAAGGTCCACTTTCCATGATGGAAAACCACAATTGTAACATCCCTGACCTGGGTTATGAACTAACCCTAGGTGTTTTGACTAAATATGTAATTAAATCCTTGTGATTAACTTTGGGCATGTAATTAAGTTCCTCAGAAACATATATTTCAATTTTTGCTCCTTTATATATAAAGTTGTAGCATTGTTTTGTAATACAGGGATCTATGTGAAAATTACCCAGTTAAGGGATTAACTTGCAAATTGCACATGTTGAGATGTTCCTCTGATGTTGAGACATCATGAGGATGTTTATGATGAAGTTTGAGGGATTTCCCAAGCTTGAGCACCAAGGTGCAGCTGTGGAAGCAACCCCTGTACTTGAAAACCCTAAATTGGTGTAAAGTGCAATTTACCCAATTTGAGGGGTGCAACTTGTAAAATACATCATCTAAAATATCTTTTATGACTCTTGGCATCATTTAGAAGAGAAATGATGAAAAGGTCACTTCATTTGAATAATCATATAATAAAGAACACCTTTGTGATTGAATAATCAAGGTGTATGTATAATACCCCTTTTATGTGTATGCTTTAGTGATGGGTTGATCCTCTTTGCCTTCAATTCTTGACCTTAGAAGGAGTTTGTCCTTAGAAATAAGATTTGGGGACGTGCAAAGAAGAAAGGAAGGACTTAGATGAGAAATGAGGAAAGCATATGTTCTTATGTTGAAATTTCACCTAAGTATATATACTACCTTCCCCACTTAGGAAGGGAACGATCCTCTTCTTTTCATTTCTTTTCCCCTTGCTCAAAACTGACTAAGGCTAAGCTCTGGAGCAGAGAAGGACGACCAAGGGTCCTAGGTAAGTTTGGATCATCCCTTTTGCTTGAATTCATGGAGGAAACTCGATTTCAAGGTTGAATTCATGGCTAGCTCACCTAGCTTTATCTTTCTAGCCATTCCTTTCCAACTTTTCCTTGGAGAATTCACCTTGGCCGACCTGTGGAGCTCAAAGATGCCATTAAAGACCTGAATCTTGGAAGCTTGGAGCTCAAGGAACAACCTTTAGGCGGGTTTTATAACTCTAAACCTTATGCTTTGATTATACATCTTTTTCTATGCATATAGTTGCTAGTTCTTCTTCTTCCCTATCTTCCCTTGCATCCTTGTAGGCAAAATCATGAAGAACTGCTACTGTTCTTGAGGTAGAAGATAAGGCCGTTAATTCCTATGCTTATCCACGTATTTCCACTTTACCAAACGACCTCCACCAATTGCCCATACGATTTACACAACCGTTTGGTGGGCAAACGGTTTCAGGGTCGTATGAAGGCAAACGGCCTTCAAGACCGTTCGGTCGCGTTGACCAAGCGACGACCGTATGGGAATATTGTTTATAATTATGTAGGTTAATCACCCACAAAATTTGAGGGGTTAACACCAAAGGAATCGTCAGATATAAGCAAATCAATTAGCAAATCCAATTGAATTAAGTTCTGATTTTCAATCTGTTTATTTTGCCCTTTTTGGGCAAACGGTCTCAAGACCGTTTAAGATGGTTGACCAAACGTTGACCGTTTGGTATTACTGTTCATAATGATGTTTATTAATGACTCACCAAATTTTATGGATTAATTCCAAACGAGTTATGAGTTGAAGGTTGATTAATAGGGCAAATCCTAATTGAAATCTGTGCTGAAATTCCAATGAGTTAATTAGTGATTTTGGGTTGATTAGCCCAAACGGTCTCAAGACCGTTTGGGGAATCATCAAAACGGTCTCAAGACCATTTGGGGATCACCCAAGACCGTTTAGAGGTCTGGGGTCAAGTATAGTTGACCAATTGAAGGTCCAAAGGTACCAAATCATATTGCAATTAAGTATTGATGTGATGATCATCTCAATAGATCAAACCTTGATGAATTTTCACTAGAGTCCAAAGGATGGATGGGCAAACGGTCTCAAGACCGTTTGGAACTCATCCAAACGGTCCCAAGACCGTTTGGTGTCAACCCAAGACCGTTTGGAGGTCTAGGGTTAAGGTAATTTGATCAATTGAGGGCCCAATTACAGTGGGTTATTGAAATAATCAAATTGCTGATTTGTGACTTAATTAAGGTTCAACCCCTATCAAATCAACTTAGATTTTGATGAATTATTGGGCAAACGGTCTCAAGACCGTTTGGAGGTTATCCAAACGATCCCAAGACCGTTTGGTCCAAGTTTGAGCCCGATTGGAGGTCAATTGATGGGATCAACTTCGATTTGATTCATATTGTTGAGTGTTGATGGTTGAATGTTTATAGACCTTAATTGAACCAACTCCAACCCTATTTGGATATCAATTGAGGATCAATTGAGTGACCAATTGGTTAAGGCTAACCCTAATTGTCTCAATTGATAAGTGGTTAGCAAGCTTGAGACCAATTGAAGGCTTCAACATAGGAAACCCTAATCGAGTTTACCCTTTGAATCACCTTGGAGGTCCATGCGATCTTGAGCTTTTGCGACCATACGACTTCAGGACCGAATGAGTTCATACGACTTCAGGACCGAATGAGTTCATACGACTTCAGGACCGAATGAGTTCATATGACTTCAGGACCGAATGAGTTCATACGACTTCAGGACCGAATGAGTTCATACGACTTCAGGTCCGAATGAGCTCAAACGACTTCAGAAGTCAAACTATGACTAAACGGTCTTCACCCTATCTTGGGCAAACGACCTCAAGATCGTTTAAGGGTAAACGGTCTTGAGTGTCATGCGGTCTTGAGGTCAACCAAAGCTAAACGGTCTACAACCTTAAACGATCTCAGGATCGTTTGAAGGTTGAAGGTGTGAAACCTATTGGGGACTTTTAAGGATAAGTCTGCCTAATGCCTTGAAGGCTTAGATGGTTTGATGGTTGTTCAACCTAAACCCTAATGATACCTAGGGACATTAAGGGTCAAGTGGTCAGTATATTAACCCATGTTATGATCAATGGTGAACTTTACCAAAATACCCTTTATGGATTCAAGTAGGTAACCCCTTTTTATCATGCAAACCCCAGTGGTTACAATGGTGATGACTTGGCTAGGCTTATCAATGTTGATTATACCTAACCCAATCTAGAGGGATGTAATCATCACCTATGAGCAAGAGGAGAGAGAAAATCCCAATTATGGTTGAAATCCAAGTAAAATACCTTCAATATATATGAATGTACATGATTAGGGTATGATCCACCTATGTGAGATCATGAAAACTCTATTTATGATAATTGATGAATCTTAATCTTATCTGGGAGCATCATTGATGATGTTCCTCATACATGATGATGTTATGAGTTCATTGTACCATAATGTGAATAATAAACCCTAATTCTAGGGTGATGGCATGTAAAGTGAATAGTAAACCCTAATTGATGAGAATCAGGGAACTTAGCTCTTATGGCAAGAGTGGAAAGTATAATTCTTGATTTGAATTGCTTTTATCAGTTGAATTAACCTTGCAGGTTCTGATATGAAGATGATCATATCCAGGTATGGATGATGATGCTATATTCATTGAAAGCATGTTGTTAGCTTTATGAATAGTAAAATATCTTGATGCCTTGTGAATGGCAACCTATGAATTAAATGGGTTGTGAGAGCCATAAATACCATCAAGGTCATGCTTTAGAGATGACTTGTGATGAATGTATTGAGAAATGATGATTGATGAGAGTTAGGCTTGTTACATTTAGTATTCTCATTTCATAGTTGTTATGCTAGTGTTATTGTTTGAAGAACAATGTATGATGTTAAAAGAATACTGAATGTACCTAACTAATCAAGTGTAATGTAGAGCCCTGATCATAGATCCATCATTTTCAGAGATCAAATGATGGTGAAACAGGTTTTCCTAAGGGAACTCCTGGATCACATACTTTTGAGTATGTGGGGTATATGGATGTGTAGAACCTTACATCCTAGTGTAGGTGTTTGATGTAGATGTGTAATCCATCAATCCTTCACTACAATCCCATACCGTATCAATGGATGGTAAACATGAAACCTCCTGATGACGAAGAAAGCACAGATATCCGTATCAGTGGAAGATAAACATGAAATCTCCTGATGACGAAGAGAGTACAGAACGCCACTGTAACTCTAAAATAGTGAAGGACCAGATTACCCTGGTAAGCTATTATAGTAGAGGCACGAGATGTCCTACAAGTAATCCTCTTACTGACTGAGGAAGGTGAAGGTCATGAGAATCCGACTCTTTCGATGACCTAGTATGATACCGAGGCACTTAGCAGTGATTGGTTGGAGTATGAGTGGTAAACCTCATCTCCACAGGGCATAAAAGTAATGTTTGAAAAACATAATCTACAATGTAGCATACCTGTTAGAGATAACTACGAGTTGATTGATTGATGTTACACTGTATAGTGCAAATGTCTTCATGTTTCATAACTGTTGAACTCATGCTTACTATTAAATATGATGTTGAATACTTTGAAGCTTTTACTGCTTAAGTTATTCTTTGAGGTGCTATAATAAAGCTTCTGGCGGAGAGTTATAACTCTCGCTGGGACAATTATGTAAAATTGTCTCACCCCGTAGACTTCAACTTTTTAGGTGGACGTCGAGGACAGAGGAACAGGTCTACAGGTGACCAGTCCCAGCAGCAGCAGCACCAGGGGCAGCAGTAAAATCTCATGTGGAGATTTAACCTGCCATGTGGTGTAGTTATTGTCAGTCCTATGTGTCCTCTGTACTCTCAGGTCTTGGAGTCTTTTGGTCTGAGATTTTGGTTATGAGTTCTTGAGATTTTGTATCATGTTGTATATAATTACTCAAGAAGTAATTATCTAAGATGTAAACAGTTTATCTCCTTTTATGAAGGAAGTTTTATGGTTTCAATGCTTTATCTCAAAAAGTTTTAATTTCCGTTGATTTTTGGTATTCCGCTGCTAATCGAATCGCTTCCGCTAAGTTTAAATCGTGTTTATATCGTGATTTGGAGATCAGAGCCCACAATTAAGTGGTATCAGAGCTCTAGGTTCGCTGAGTCTACAGAGGCATAGGACTTAGGATGTCGAGTCTATCCTTAGTATCTCTTCCTTATCTAATAGAATCTTCTGCTCCTCAGGAGAAGATGATACATAAGGATGGCAGAGCCACATGATGAGTACGTGGCAGAGAGTAGTGCTAGTGCACCTCGAGGTGGTGCAAGGGTTCCAGAAATAGAGCAGCCTACACCTGAACCACCCCATTTTGACCCAGCTGATATGGGTAACCCAGCAGTTCAGACGATGTTTGGGCAGTTTATGACTACCATGACACACATAACTGACAAGATGTCCATGCCTGCACCTAGGGCACCTGCCCAGCCTAAAGGACAAGGTATCGGTAAGATGTTCGAGCGACTTCGTCGTGTCGGAGCTACCGAGTACTTTGGGACTGCCGACCCCGCAGATGCTGATCTGTGGTTAACAGAGTTGGAGAAGGCTTTCAGGATTCTTAATATCCCAGAGGCTGAGAAGGTTAGACATGTTGTCTATCTTCTCAAAGGCAGTGCTGGTCATTGGTGGAACATGGAAGAGCATAAGAGACCTGGGATAGAGTTCTCGTGGGAAGAGTTTCGTCAGGAATTTATCAATAGATATTTTCCAAAGACCTTCCTAGATGAGAAGATCTCCCAGTTTGAGAGATTGAGGTAGGGCATGATGAACATTAGCGAGTATGAAGCTAAGTTCATGGAGTTGTTGTAGTTCTGTCCGCACATGGCTGCCACAGAAGAGGAAAGAATCAGGAGATTCGAGAAGGGTTTGAATGCTGATATATCAACCCCTGTGTCTGCCTTAGAAAACCGAGAGAGATTCTCTACCTTCGTTGAGTCAGTCCGAAGGATAGAGAGATCTGTGGTTGAGAAGAGGCAAACCCAGAAATGATATCCACAGTTCCAAGGTTCTTCATCTAGGGATTCCAAGAAACTGAGATTCTCTGCACCTAACCCTCCACCACCCAGATCAAGTTCCCAAACTCAGTGGTCACCAAGTAAAGGTAGGGGACGAAGCCTACCTCAACAAGAGACTCACAGTTCTGCATCAATGTCAGTTATTGGACCACCAAGACCACAACAACTGGAAAGAAGTTGCTACAACTATGGGAAGGTGGGACACTTGATGAAGGAATGCCAATCTAGACCTGTCAGTATGACACAATCTCAGAGACAGAGTCAATAGGGATCACATAGAAGACAACCTCAAGGAGCTGCTCGAGGACGCGGGCAAGCGTCTCAAGCTGGATCATCAGCACCACCTCAACCCCAGGCGACAGTGAGGTTTTATGCTATGAACCCACCTGAAGCAGTGGTCAATCCACGGGTAGTGGCAGGTCAGATGGAACTTTTATATTCTGATATGTCTACATCATGTGTTGTATCTGTTCTGATTGACCCGGGTGCTACGCACTCTTTTATCACTCGGAGAGTGATTCATAACTGCAATATGACGGTTAGTCATAGGGCAGATAGTTTGTTGTTGGAGACTCCGTTGAGTGGGTCTGCCGTTTTGCAGGAGGTATGTTCTCCCTACATCCTCTTCTTTTCTGATCATCGCATTCAAGTGGACCTTATACCACTTGATATGCAAGGATTTGATATAATCCTCGGGATGGATACCTTAGAAAGGTATAGAGTTGTCTTGGATTGTGAATCCAAGTTGGTTGTGTTTGCTGATGAAGGCAACACATGGATCTTTCAAGGTGAAAGAAAGATTCTGCCCACCTGTCTTGTATCAGCTATGGTTGCTGATAAGCTGTTGAGGCAAGGATGTTATGCATTCTTGGCCCATGTGGTAGATGTTACCAAGGAAAGTTCCAATCCTGCTGAAGTTCCCATAGTCAGGGAATTCGAGGATGTGTTTCCTGAAGAACTTCCTGGTATACCACCACCTCGGGAGATTGATTTTGAGATCAATTTGGTCCCAGATACGAAACCCATAGCCCAGACACCGTATAGGATGGCGCCTGCCGAGATGGCAGAACTCAAGAAACAGCTTCAAGAGTTACTTGAGAAGGGTTTTATCCGACCGAACACTTCACCTTGGGGTGCTCCGGTCTTGTTTGTTAAAAAGAAAGATGGGTCAATGCGGTTGTGCATTGACTACTGACAACTTAATAAAGTAAAAATAAAGAACAAGTACCCTTTGCCGAGGATTGATGATCTTTTTGACCAGTTGCGTGGTGCAACAGTCTTCTCAAAGATAGATTTGAGATCTGGATATCATCAACTCCGCATTAAGGATAGTGACATATCCAAGTCTGCTTTTAGGACATGATATGGTCACTATGAGTTCACGGTTATGTCGTTTGGACTAACCAATGCACCAGCTGCATTTATGGAACTCATGAATAGAGTTTTTTGACCCTTCCTTGATCAGTGTGTTGTCGTCTTCATAGATGACATTCTGATCTATAGTAAGGATGCTCAGCAGCATGAGCAGCATCTTCGCCAAGCTTTGACCTTGCTAAGAGAACATAAACTATATGCTAAGTTTAGCAAGTGTGAGTTCTGGCTGCCGGAGGTATCTTTTCTTGGACATGTGATATCTGCCTCGGGAATTCGTGTTGACCCTGCAAAGGTAGAATCTGTTCTACAATGGGAACAACCGAAGACACCGACGGAGATTCGAAGCTTCTTGGGGTTAGCTGGTTACTATCGAAGGTTTATTAAAAACTTTAGCTCTATAGCCTTACCTTTGACCAAGTTAACCCGAAAAGATGCTCCTTTTTCTTGGAGTGATAAGTGTCAACAGTCCTTTCAGTTGTTGAAGGAGAGGTTGATAAGTGCACATGTGCTTGTGCTACCTGAGCAAGGAAAAGGATATGTAGTCTTCTGTGATGCCTCCAAGAATGGACTTGGATGTGTGTTGACGCAGGATAAACAAGTGATTTCTTTTGCTTCCCGACAGCTTAAGAAGCACGAGGAGAATTATCCAACACACGATCTAGAGTTAGCTGCCATGGTTCATGCATTGAAAATCTGGAGGCATTATCTCTACGGAGAGACATTCCAGATTTTCACATATCACAAGAACCTTAAGTATATCTTCTCTCAGCATGAGCTTAACATGAGGCAACGTCGCTGGATGGAGTTAATCAAGGACTACGATTGTACAATTGATTACCATCCAGGGAAGGCCAATGTTGTTGTAGACGCCTTGAGTAGGAAATCAGCAACATCAACCATGGATAGAGCACAACTAAACTCTTTAGTATGCTCTAAGAGAGATATGCTTATCACTTTAAGGCAAGACAATGTACAGTTGAAGGTGTCATTGTTAGCCAGGTTGATGGCTGATATGCATATTAAACCTACCCTAAGAGAGCAGATTAAGGAGGCACAACATGTTGATGATGTAGTTCAGCAGATTAGATCAGAGTATGGAAATGAGAAGCGAGATAGTTTCCATGATTCAGATGATCATGTAGCATGTTATCATGGGAGGATGATAGAGCCGGATGTGGATAACTTAAGGAAGTTAGTCCTGGAAGAAGCTCATTCTTCAATGTACGCTATGCATCCAGGGAGCACCAAGATGTATCGTAATTTAAAAGATCTGTATTGGTGGCCTGGAATGAAGAAGGATGTTGCAGAATTTGTTCTGAGGTGTCCTGTGTGTCAGCAAGTTAAAGCTGAACACCAGAAGCCTGCAGGAACAATGCAACCTTTACCCATACCACAGTGGAAGTGGGACCATGTGACCATGGACTTTGTTGTTGGCCTACCCAGGACAAGAAAAGGACATGATTCCATTTGGGTAGTTGTAGATAGGTTGACTAAGACAGCACATTTCTTACCTGTCAAAACAACCTATTCTGCTGAAAGGTTATCACAGTTGTATGTTCAAGAGATAGTGTGTTTGCACGGAGTTCCTGTCACTATAGTTTCTGACAGAGATCCCCAGTTTACAAGTCGTTTTTGGGAACGACTTCATAATGCTTTAGGCACCCAGTTAAGGTTTAGTACGGCCTTTCATCCACAGACTGATGGACAGTCGGAAAGGACCATACAGACCTTGGAAGACCTGTTGAGAACATGTGTTCTCCAGTTTACCGGAATTTGGGATCTACACCTAAGCTTGATAGAGTTTGCCTATAACAATAGCTATCAGCATAGTATTGATATGGCACCTTATGAAGCCTTGTATGGTAGACGTTGTAGATCACCCTTGTATTGGTATGAGACTGGTGAGCATCAGTTGTTAGGACCTGATCTTGTGCAGCAAACTACAAAAAAGATTAAGGTAATACATCAACAGATTAAGACTGCACAAGATAGGTAGAAATCTTATGCTGACAAGTGTCGTAGACACTTAGAGTTTGAGGTTGGAGACAAAGTGTATCTCAAGGTCTCGCCTTGGAAAGGAGTCCTTCGTTTTGGAAAGAAAGGGAAGTTAGCTCCTAGATTTATGGGGCCTTATCCAATCATTGAACGGATTGGAAAAGTAGCCTATAAACTAGAGCTGCCACCAGAGTTACAGAGGTTACATCATGTGTTTCACATTTCTATGCTAAAGAAATGTCACCCAGACACTGAGTCAGTTCTACAACCTATGGAGGTAGAATTGAATGATAATATATCTTATGAGGAAGGACCAATGTCAATCCTTGATAGCAGAATTAAAAAGTTAAAGAAGAAAGATTTAAGCCTTGTGAAAGTCCTCTGGAACCACCATGGTGTTGAAGAAGCCACTTGGGAACTAGAGGATGAGATGAGAAGGAAATACCCTACTCTTTTCTCTTAATACGTTTTATCGATTTCGGGGACGAAATCCTTGTAAGGGGTGGATAATTTGTAACATCCCTGACCTGGGTTATGAACTAACCCTAGGTGTTTTGCCTAAATATGTAATTAAATCCTTGTGATTAACTTTGGGCATGTAATTAAGTTCCTCAGAAACATATATTTCAATTTTTGCTCCTTTATATATAAAGTTGTAGCATTGTTTTGTAATACAGGGATCTATGTGAAAATTACCCAGTTAAGGGATTAACTTGCAAATTGCACATGTTGAGATGTTCCTCTGATGTTGATACATCATGAGGATGTTTATGATGAAGTTTGAGGGATTTCCCAAGCTTGAGCACCAAGGTGCAGCTGTGGAAGCAACCCCTGTACTTGAAAACCCTAAATTGGTGTAAAGTGCAATTTACCCAATTTGAGGGGTGCAACTTGTAAAATACATCATCTAAAATATCTTTTATGACTCTTGGCATCATTTAGAAGAGAAATTATGAAAAGGTCACTTCATTTGAATAATCATATAATAAAGAACACCTTTGTGATTGAATAATCAAGGTGTATGTATAATACCCCTTTTATGTGTATGCTTTAGTGATGGGTTGATCCTCTTTGCCTTCAATTCTTGACCTTAGAAGGATTTTGTCCTTAGAAATAAGATGTGGGGACGTGCAAAGAAGAAAGGAAGGACTTAGATGAGAAATGAGGAAAGCATATGTTCTTATGTTGAAATTTCACCTAAGTATATATACTACCTTCCCCACTTAGCAAGGGAACGATCATCTTCTTTTCATTTCTTTTCCCCTTGCTCAAAACCGACTAAGGCTAAGCTCTGGAGCAGAGAAGGATGACCAAGGGTCCTAGGTAAGTTTGGATCATCCCTTTTGCTTGAATTCATGGAGGAAACTCGATTTCAAGGTTGAATTCATGGCTAGCTCACCTAGCTTTATCTTTCTAGCCATTCCTTTCCAACTTTTCCTTGGAGAATTCACCTTGGCCGACCTGTGGAGCTCAAAGACTCCATTAAAGACCTGAATCTTGGAAGCTTGGAGCTCAAGGAACAACCTTTAGGTGGGTTTTATAACTCTAAACCTTATGCTTTGATTATACATCTTTTTCTATGCATATAGTTGCTAGTTCTTCTTCTTCCCTATCTTCCCTTGCATCCTTGCAAGAAAAATCGTGAAGAACTGCTACTTTTCTTGAGGTAGAAGATAAGGGCGTTAATTCCTATGCTTATCCACAGATTTCCACTTTACCAAACGACCTCCACCAATTGCCCATACGATTAATACAACTGTTTGGTGGGCAAACGGTTTCAAGGTCGTATGAAGGCAAACGGCCTTCAAGACCATTTGGTCGCGTTGACCAAGCGACGACCGTATGGGAATATTGTTTATAATTATGTAGTTTAATCACCCAAAAAATTTGAGGGGTTAACTCCAAAGGAATCGTGAGATATAAGCAAATCAATTAGCAAATCCAATTGAATTAAGTTCTGATTTTCAATCTGTTTATTTTGCCCTTTTTGGGCAAACGGTCTCAAGACCGTTTAAGATGGTTGACCAAACGTTGACCGTTTGGGATTACTATTCATAATTATGTTGATTAATGACTCACCAAATTTTATGGATTAATTCCAAACGAGTTATGAGTTGAAGGTTGATTAATAGGGCAAATCCTAATTGAAATCTGTGCTGAAATTCCAATGAGTTAATTAGTGATTTTGGGTTGATTAGCCCAAACGGTCTCAAGACCCTTTGGGAATCATCCAAACGGTCTCAAGACCGTTTGGGGATCACCCAAGACCTTTTATAGGTCTGGGGTCAAGTATAGTTGACCAATTGAAGGTCCAAAGGTACCAAATCATATTGCAATTAAGTATTGATGTGATGATCATCTCAATAGATCAAACCTTGATGAATTTTCACTAGAGTCCAAAGGATGGATGGGCAAACGGTCTCAAGACCGTTTGGAGGTCTAGGGTTAAGGTAATTTGATCAATTGAGGGCCCAATTACAGTGGGTTATTGAAATAATCAAATTGCTGATTTGTGACTTAATTAAGGTTCAACCCCTATCAAATCAACTTAGATTTTGATGAATTCTTGGGAAAACGGTCTCAAGACTGTTTGGAGGTTATCCAAACGATCCCAAGACCGTTTGGTCCAAGTTTGAGCCCGATTGGAGGTCAATTGATGGGATCAACTTCGATTTGATTCATATTGTTGAGTGTTGATGGTTGAATGTTTATAGACCTTAATTGAACCAACTCCAACCCTATTTGGATATCAATTGCGGATCAATTGAGTGACCAATTGGTTAAGGCTAACCCTAATTGTCTCAATTGATAAGTGGTTAGCAAGCTTGAGACCAATTGAAGGCTTCAACATAGGAAACCCTAATCGAGTTTACCCTTTGAATCACCTTGGAGGTCCATGCGATCTTGAGCTTTTGGGACCATACGACTTCAGGACCGAATGAGTTCATACGACTTCAGGACCGAATGAGTTCATACGACTTCAGGACTGAATGGGTTCATATGACTTCAGGACCGAATGAGTTCATATGACTTTAGGACCGAATGAGTTCATACGACTTCAGGTCTGAATGAGCTCAAACGACTTCAGAAGTCAAACTATGACTAAACGGTCTTCACCCTATCTTGGGCAAACGACCTCAAGATCGTTTAAGGGTAAATGGTCTTGAGTGTCATGCGGTCTTGAGGTCAACCAAAGCTAAACGGTCTACAACCTTAAACGATCTCAGGATCGTTTGAAGGTTGAAGGTGTGAAACCTATTGGGGACTTTTAAGGATAAGTCTGCCTAATGCCTTGAAGGCTTAGATGGTTTGATGGTTGTTCAACCTAAACCCTAATGATACCTAGGGACATTAAGGGTCAAGTGGTTAGTATATTAACCCATGTTATGATCAATGGTGAACTTTACCAAAATACCCTTTATGGATTCAAGTAGGTAACCCCTTTTTATCATGCAAACCCCAATGGTTACAATGGTGATGACTTGGCTAGGCTTATCAATGTTGATTAGACCTAACCCAATCTAGAGGGATGTAATCATCACCTATGAGCAAGAGGAGAGAGAAAATCCCAATTATGGTTGAAATCCAAGTAAAATACCTTCAATATATATGAATGTACATGATTAGGGTATGATCCACCTATGTGAGATCATGAAAACTCTATTTATGATAATTGATGAATCTTAATCTTATCTGAGAGCATCATTGATGATGTTCCTCATACATGATGATGTTATGAGTTCATTTTACCATAATGTGAATAATAAACCCTAATTCTAGGGTGATGGCATGTAAAGTGAATAGTAAACCCTAATTGATGAGAATCAGGGAACTTAGCTCTTATGGCAAGAGTGGAAAGTATAATTCTTGATTTGAATTGCTTTTATCAGTTGAATTAACCTTGCAGGTTCTGATATGAAGATGATCATATACATGTATGGATGATGATGCTATATTCATTGAAAGCATGTTGTTAGCTTTATGAATAGTAAATATCTTGATGCCTTGTCAATGGCAATCTATGAATTAAATGGGCTGTGAGAGCCATAAATACCATCAAGGTCATGATTTAGAGATGAATTGTGATGAATGTATTGAGAAATGATGATTGATGAGAGTTAGGCTTGTTACATTTAGTATTCTCATTTCATAGTTGTTATGCTAATGTTATTGTTTGAAGAATAATGTATGATGTTAAAAGAATACTGAATGTACCTAACTAATCAAGTGTAATGTAGAGCCCTGATCATAGATCCATCATTGTCAGAGATCAAATGATGGTGAAACAGGTTTTCCTAAGGGAACTCCTAGATCACATACTTTTGAGTATGTGGGGTATATGGATGTGTAGAACCTTACATCCTAGTGTAGGTGTTTGATGTAGATGTGTAATCTGTCAATCCTTCACTACAATCCCATACCGTATCAGTGGATGGTAAACATGAAACCTCTTGATGACGAAGAAAGCATAGATATCCATATCGGTGGAAGATAAACATGAAATCTCCTGATGACGAAGAGAGTACAGAACGCCACTGTAACTCTAAAATAGCAAAGGACCAGATTACCCTGGTAAGCTATTATAGTAGAGGCACGAGATGTCCTACAAGTAATCCTCTTACTGACTGAGGAAGGTGAAGGTCATGAGAATCCGGCTCTTTCGATGACCTAGTATGATACCGAGGCACTTAGCAGTGATTGGTTGGAGTATGAGTGGTAAACCTCATCTCCACAGGGCATAAAAGTAATGTTTGAAAAACATAATCTACAGCGTAGCATACCTGTTAGAGATAACTACGAGTTGATTGATTGATGTTACACTATATAGTGCAAATGTCTTCATGTTTCATAACTGTTGAACTCGTGCTTACTATTAAATCTGATGTTGAATACTTTGAAGCTTTTACTTCTTAAGTTATTCTTTGAGGTGCTATAATAAAGCTTCTGGCGAAGAGTTATAACTCTCGCTGGGACAATTATGTAAAATTGTCTCACCCCGTAGACTTCAACTTTTTAGGTGGACGTCGAGGACGGAGGAACAGGTCTACAGGTGACCAGTCCCAGCAGCAGCAGCACCAGGGGCAGTAGTAAAATCTCAGGTGGAGATTTAACCTGCCATGTGGTGTAGTTAGAGTCAGTCCTATGTGTCCTCTGTACTCTCAGGTCTTGGAGTCTTTTGGTCTGAGATTTTGGTTATGAGTTCTTGAGATTTTGTATCATGTTGTATATAATTACTCAAGAAGTAATTATCTGAGATGTAAACAGTTTATCTCCTTTTATGAAGGAAGTTTTATGGTTTCAATGCTTTATCTCAAAAAGTTTTAATTTCCGCTGATTTTTTGGTATTCCGCTGCTAATCGAATCGCTTCCGCTAAGTTTAAATCGTGTTTATATCGTGATTTGGAGATCAGAGCCCACAACAATCAACTACATGAATGCCATGCCATTACTACAAAAAGTGCTAAGCAACTTTCCAAGGTGATGTTTGACAAAGTAAGGATCCACAAGCTAAAGGCAAGAATAAACCAATTGAAGATGGTGATATGGAGTGTCATTTAGACGTTGAAATGGATCAAGAAAAAAAACTGATAATAAACATCATTTCCTTAATGATTGTACTGGACACACATTTCTAACCCTAAGAGACTAGTGAACTTTTACCTTGAGAAGAAGTTCACAAAGTTCATTGACATAAGAAGCTTCATCTCAACAACCCTTAATGGAAATAATCATCAAGATCCTCACATAGTCAATGTTACTCATGTATATGTTGATAAGGAAATACATGACAGATAATTGCAAGATGATAAAGCCTGTACACACTTCCAATAAGATGGTGCAAGCTAAGATGACTAAAATTGAAGGATTAGAGTGGATTTGATCTATTATGTTATATTAGATATTGTACATGTCAGAATGGGATCACGTACCTCAAGGGTAACATAATCCTCGTGCCTCTCTCCTTATGTCCAAATTTATGCCTCAATTACATGAAGCCCATGGGAATGAAAATACAACTTGTAGATCTCTTCACGACCACCCTCGCTATCATTAATGAAGATGTACCATTACATACATGGAAATTTTACATACCTTATGATTTTTTTCTAATGGATATCAAGGAGGACCTTATATATACATTGATCTTTGGATGTCCAACCATATTTGTTAGAAAGATCTCTTATTGATGTGGAAGTTATGATTATAACTCTTTGAGTTGGAATTGAGTCTCTAATTCTCAAAGTCCTTTGAGACATGGAGAGATCCTCTATTACCAAAGAAGCTTGTGTTCCAAGTCATGCAGGCACCACTTCAGGGACATTGACGAAAGATTACATCTATATTCACTATATATGTTGTCAGATCCACCAAACAATGATATCCACACCTAAAATGTCTCCATTTATCCTTATACTAAACTCACTTGGGGATAGGTAAAAGTCAAAGTCTGGGGTGGAGGGTAACTAATCTAATGAGACTTTTTTGCATGCATATTTTGTTTAATTTAATGTTTTTTTCTTGGCTTTTTTTATTATTTACATTTTCATATTAGGATTGCATGTTAGGATGTTCTCCTATCTTGAGACTATATCAGGCTTATTAATTGTACCATGTATGGTATTTATCATTAACTACCATTTTCCTCATCAAGTTTACCTCTAGTATTTTCATATTTCTAAATTGTCTAATGATATGCATTTATGTATTTAACAAGCACATGGTTTTCATAAAACAGCCCCAAGGAACTAAATAAAGGTGAGACTTGATGTTATCTTTTGAAATTGATTGATGTCCAAAACTTAAAAACTTAGATTTCATAAATTTGCAATTGCTATTATAATAATTGATTATTTAATGTGTACATGTAGTATTCTTGAGATTCATCATGTTTGATAATCAATAAACCAAAATAAGACCTCCATGCCCATTATACTAACAAAGAAGGGAAATTTGCAATACAAGGAAGAAAATCAATCAATATCTAGTATACCTCATTGTACTGGACAAATTTAGATTGTTGGAATGTCAGAGGTGCACCCACTACTCCAATTCAATTGGGTTGGGCTACAATGACCGATTGTTTGCTAACTGACTCCCAATATGAGGAACTCTGGAGAGTTTGAGAGAAGAAGAAAAGTCATTCTTATTTTAATTCAAATTTTATATAGTGTAAAATTAAATTTGGTTAAGTGATAATATGATACATTATCCACTATTAGAAATCTTTCATTTGAACTTTCTGTATACTATTCTCTATTTTAATCTCATATACAATGATTAAACTCTAAACATATGTGGATTTTAGGTTTAATTTACTTTTAATTTTTGAGGATGTAAATTTCAGAATTGAATGAAGTAGAAAGGTGTTGTTTTATTATAATCTTGATTTAGTTATATAGGGGGGATCACTTTTGTTACCTTTCTAAATTCATTATATTTTTTAGTCCATTTTCTTATTTTTATAACTTCATGATTATGATGATTCTTTGATATTTCTTCAGGAAAATCAAGGAGATAAATATGGGTGATCTTTATACATACCTGAATCCTACTTCATGTGATCAATACCTCTGTATATTTATGTATGGTCATGAAAATGTTCCATGATTATTATTGCTACCAAGGTTATATATGCCTGATACATGTTTGCTTTATTTCAAGTGATTCTAGGGTGAAATAATATAAAAATCAACAAAAGATATGAAAAGATGAGAACTAATCTTCACTAACACAACTCTAGGGTTCCCCACACCTCTAAAAATAATTTCATGAAGTTTAGGAATCATCCCAACCATTTTGGATCTAAACATGATGGAATATGCTGGACATAGTTACATGAACTATGGCTATCCAACTAGATGGTTAGTGGATCATTTCTCTATGGAAAATAAAACCCAACATTAGTAAAGACCTTCAACCAGTCAACTAGGGACATTTTTAGCTACACTAGATGATGAGAAAGTCAACCTGTAGACTCAAAAGTCTACAAAAAAATTTAGATATACCACTCATTCTAGCAACTTCCAAACCATTTGAATGGGCCATTGAGTGTCTAAAACACAATAAGGTTTCTTACAAACACCCAAAATTTGAACTCTAAGTACCAAAAACTAATAATAATCCCCCTCAACTATGAAGTGGGAACCAACATCTTGAGGTTAAGAGGAAAAGAACTAACTAGAGGCAATCGAGGAAGGAGAAGAAGCAATCTGGTATCATATCAGACTCTCCACCAGCTTGAACAAAAGGAACTGAGAGATACCCTCCCTCTCTCTAAAAAAGTTTCTTATACCTTCTTATCATATAGTGTATTTATGAATTCAGTCTTGAAGTTATGCATCTTCTTCATTTTAATCATGTATAAGTGTGAGTAGAGCATCTATTTAGGTTTGTGACGCGATCCCTTTGAACATATTTCGTATTTTGGAACTATTCATGTATTCACTTGGTCATTGAATGTATCTTGTTTTCTTATGATTAACGACAATGTGTATGCTTGTTCATAATTTATTTCATTGCAATAACCTAAACAATAACTTCATAGGGTGAGTTTGTGTTAGACCAAGAATACTAGCAGTTCTCTATGATATGAAAGCAGAAGCAAGAATGTCAGAAGAATATCTTTCTTAATGGGTTGTTAAGTTTAGATCATTTTGAGGGAATATATAATCATCTAACAACACTTGATTCTTCTATATATGAAAGGGGAATTCTCTATTATCTAATTGATTCTCAACACACCAATAGTCAATGATTGTTGAGAGTTACTTGATAGAAATTGCATATTTCTTGGTGGTGAAACCCCAGACCTAACTATTCATCTGATTGATTTGAATCCTAACGTTAATTTCTTTTTTGATTTCATTTTTACAAGATTTTTATAATAATAAATGATCATTATTCTCTGTCTATATTATGGTGATAAAGGGTTAAGATAACTTCTTTTCTTTCTATGAGATCGGCCCTAGAACTATGGGAGCACAAGGTTTAATATATTTATATTTAGATTTAAATTGATTACAATCCAAACTCTCAGTCGCATTGGGCGTACATTCATTTTCCACTTCTCATTTCATTAAGAGTTGTATGGATTTTATGGGTTTCAAAATAGATGGGCTCCTTGTTAAGAACCAAGATCTTGATGCACGATTCAAGGGTAGTGGTTCATTAGGGACATGTTTTAAATTTATATAATATATGTACACTAAACTTAAAAAATAATGAATAATTTATTATAGTTCTAAAAAAATTAAATACATATGTTTGAAGATCATTAATCATGATGTATTGTATTGTATAAGTTTCATAAAATATAAATAAAAGGAAAATTATAGTTCTATATAGTATGCTTAAATTATCTATTAGATGGTAATGTAAACCCTAGGTGATAGCTAATTATGAATTTGGATTTATTGAATCTATGGTGACAGTATACATGTTTGATACATTTTTATTTGATATTATAAAAGACAATTCATCTTTCTTCATAACTTTGAATTAATTGAGAGATGTATTTTTAAAATTTCATTTTCCATATATGTTTGATATCATTGAGCATTATATCTTATAAATGATACAAACCATCTCACATTTACTTGGAATTAGAAAATAGAATCCTAATTGGTTTATCTTTCATATTTGTTTCAATTACATGCTATTTTAACTAGACGTCTATGTTGACCACTTTGACGATGGAACCTAATTGATTAAGTATGTGACTGAACTTTACTTGTTGTACATTAAAGCATGTTGATGTAGTTATGCTAGAGGTGCATAATTGCCTTAGTTGTATTATATATTTCTCAGATGGGAGGTTTGTGCCCCATGCTCAGGATGGTCTGCCCAAAATGTTATTATAAGCAGGGGCTTATGTGCTACATACACATATCACAATTACCGCAAACCATGAAATTTGAGAAAACACTACATACTAAGAACACTCAACACCACTACAAACTTTCATTTTGGAAAATCTTTGGTTTAACGCTCTCAATTACATGAACTATGTATGAATTTAATCTCATTTGATCTGATTATAAATAGAAATAGAAAAATGTAATCATCCATACTCAAACTTGATATGTGCATGATCACTAATTTTGATAATTAAATATATAATCTAGTAAAAAACGGAATGAAGTTACAACATTATTTATATACAACCCCCTTTAATTATATTCAAGGACATAGAGTGAAAGTGATCAACTAGAACTAAGTTAAACTAAAATTTGATTATGTGGCATGACTTCTTTGATACATCTAGATCTCCACCTGCCAATGGTTTACCTAAAAATTGTTTGAGTAGAGAGGCAAGCTCCTCACTTAGTGAATGAGTAATCCAATGAAGCACCTTAATGCAAAGAAGTAGGTATCTTTTTCATTTGAGCAATTCGATTTAAATATAGAGAAATAATTTAATTTTAAAATGTTGGATATATTACCATATTCAACTGAATTTGCAATATGCTTTGTTAAAAATATGCAAGTAGAATTACATTCACCATCTATTCTCTTTTTAATATTTCATTATTAGTAGTTTTATGTGAATTTTGAATTGATTTTATTGATTGAAATAAATAGCTAATGGAACTAATTCTTGACTATTAATTGATTTGGCTAGATTTTCTCTCTCCTTTTACTTTTCCCTTGATGTGACTTGGATTTTACCATCCATGTGAATGCCATGATTGTGTGACATACCATACAAGTCTTAAGATGTAGCTCAAGAACCTCAAGACTACTATCTGAACTAACCTTAACTTGTAGCGAGTTTTCCATGTAAATCCTAGTGGTGGCCATAAATTTTCCAAAAATTGAGGATTTGTGTTTCGAATAATCAAGATGGGTATGTCTTGGCTACAAAGCCTCTGACTCCATGTAATGTTTCTCGATTAGCTTTGATACACATTAATAGTAATAATTAAAAGAAATGGGTTCTCAATGGATGTTGACTCTGAGTGTAACTTTATTGGGTTCCATAGGGATCTCCAATAAATTTTGGATAACCCTATTAGTTGAATAAGTACCAAAATCACATTGTCAATTGATGCTAGGTACTCAACTAAACTGAAGTAGCACCAATACCTAGCCGGTTGTTGTTATGGACTCCAATGTATGTTCTCCTACATGTATAGTCTATATCATGCTTCACCCTTCATGGTAAAGACTCAATGTAATTCAAGGGATCTGTTCATACTATTTTCTTTTCCTTAGACTGATATATTTCTTTTGAGAATTCTACTGACTAACTAAAGTTACTACAAAATACTAGATTGAATCCTTATTTACTGAATGCCCTATAATTAGAGTTTGAAATATATCATTTACATTCAATATTTATCATATTCAAGCATGATTCTCACAATAACCCTAATCGAGGTAAAATCATACACTAGCTTGTGTACAACTAAATAACTCAAGAATTCTTTAGATGAATCTAAATTAGGGATTCCATATCATTTTCTCATATTTAATATTACTTTCATATAGAATAAACTTCAAATGTAAACCTTGACTAATACAAGAACCATTTTCATTTACCACTGGTGATTTGATGAAATAATTGCAATTTATGATTACTACTGAATTGGGTATCATGACATTTTTTAGTGAATTCCATTGTCTAGCACTATATGAATATGGAAACTCTAGCTTGAGAAAAATTGAATTTAAACTAATAACACATGTAAAATCATTCATCATATACATAAGGGAAGTCAAGTTGGAATTTCGTTTGCATCTCAAATAAATTGTAGTTCAAGCACCAAAATCCATGAAATTGTTTTAAAAAATCAATCTTTAGATTTCCTAGTAGCTTAGTCATACTAATTTATATATAATTCTCAACCACCATTAGAACAATTAAGTGTAAATGATTGATTGCATTGTATTAATATATAAAGAAATGTAACTTTAGAGTTTGCTATCATTGAGAAGGAACTAAATACATCCATCAAGTTTGTTAATATACTGCAATTTAACAAACAAAAAATTACCCACTCACCTTCTACTTCCTCAAACAGAATAAATCCTAGAGAAAAGTTCACCTTGATCCTGAATTGATCCAATTTTCTCAAGAATAGAGTCTTTTTATCAAGAATAAATCTCCATGTTGCTCCTTTGACCCAACCTTAGAGAAAAACAAGAGGAAAATAGAGAAGAGTCTAAGGAGTATGTGATTGGCTACTGAAGTTCACAGCTAGCGAAAGAAGAAACAAGGTCTAACACTATTACCAACCCAACCCAATCTCAAATTGAAGAGAATAGGCATGAGTTGAGTCAGAAAGAGCATGATATGAAATGAATCGTATGATCCACAAATCTCAAATATGTGGAATCAATCATGCGTGCATGAAACATCATATAAAGTCTTGAATTGTAAATGTGAATCCTAGCCCTTAGTCAAGCTCCATCGATCTGAGACGTGCATCGTCCCTCTTGTCGTTCAAGTTAGAAATAGATATGGAAAGTTTTTCTGTTCGAGAATGGGTGGGTGTTTAGTTTACCTCTCTGCTCCCTCAAAAATTATGTCCATTGCATACCATTCTCCCTCCCATCATATGTCTTGTGGGAAAAACCCACACACGCTTTCTACAAGTCTCCGTTTGATTTTTGCGACTTTTTTGTCAAGGGGCAGGGCGTCGGAGGTAGAAGAGGATGAACCCAATGATTTTTCTAGTTCTAGAATGGCTATTCCTCACAATCGCTCATGGCGATGCTGCGAAACCATGCCAATTAGGATCTCAAGACGCATCACCACCTCTCCTGCAAGGAATAAATGACTTACATCATGATATCTTTTTTTCCTCATTCTGATTTTGGTTTTCATATCACCGATTTTGCTTTGCACTTTATGGCATTTCCACGGGCAAAAAAACCCAATCCCGCAACGAATTGTTTGTGGAACTACTATAGAGATTATTCATACCATATTTCCAAGTATCATCTAATGTTCATTGCCCTCCAATTGGCTCGATACAGGAATGATGGGGTCTACACTGACTCCTCCCTCGTTGACTCATTCCAAAAACTTTTTAAACTTCCAAAGCAAAGAATGAATGCTAGAATTTCCGTCAAATGACCTGGACTCCCCTGGCTCTTCCACCGTCCATTGGGCTCCCTTTCCTCCCTTCCCTGTTCCCCCGGTGCAGGCCTACCACGCTTTGTCTGCGGCATTTTCTCAATTTTCTTCCTTTTTGGGGTAAATTTACTGTGACATCTCCCAACGGTCACCAATAATAGGAAACTAGGGTCTTAAAACTCTATAATATATTATAGTGAATATTCAACTCAAAGCTAAGGTCTTAAAACAATTTCTAGGATGGTCAAAGGCTCAATTAACCATGTTCTGAAAGTCTTTATCTATGACAGGTTTGAAAGTCAGTGACTACCTTAAAGTTAGTCTATCATATCAAGGTGGACTTCTGCAAAGTTGACAGCCAAAGTTGATCAACTAGGGCTCAAATAGAGTACCAAGTTGGCCCGACTTGCTAAATGTTGACAAACTTCTTTGAAATGCAAAGAGTTCTAAAATCTACATGTGATTCAATTCCAAATAATCCTATAATGTAAAATAAATCTAATCTTGCACAAGGTCGGCCAACTTCTATATTACAGCCTAGATAAACATTTCTAATCTTGAGTAAACTGATTTATTTTGTACTTCAACTGAAATCTAACTTGTTCAAATGTGCTAATGCGTGTTTTAGGGTTCTAGAATTAAAAGTTGATGACTAGATTAAAAAACACTTTAAATCTTAGTTTGATTTTGTCAATATGGGTCGGGTTTTATTTGACAAAATTGAACATTCCAACTTCTAACATACGATGCATTCAATATTACTTGAATGTGTTTGAAGTTTACCCTGTGAATAAGTGTAGGTGCACACAACTCAATAAGTGTCACGTGTCCATCAAAATTGGGCAGTTGAGAGAGTCAACTATGATAATATGGCCACATCGTTCTCCATTTGAGTTAACATTTATCAACAGTGTGCTCTTAGAGATGTTTGCTTGTTTTGGCTACGTACTTATAATCCTACTATAACTTCTTGTAGAAAATGTATCGAACAATTTATACAATAGTTGGCGGTTCGTATATTAAAATTTGATCGATTTCGAGTTGCTCTTAATAAGTGGTCTGTGTATTTTTTTCTAAAACAACTCTTGGCAACTCTTGGACACTGTTTTTTTTTTTTTTTGTGATAATGATTGTTTTACGAGTACAAAAATTACAGTGGTATCCACTGGGCTGTCATGAACGGACAACCATATCTAATACTACAATGTGTACCATCTCTTAAAATGGAGTGAAGTGTAGAATCAGTGTGGCCGAATAAGACCTGATTGGAATCCTACTCGGGATGACCGAGTAAAATCTTTTATAGGTAAAATTTTTCCAATTAGCTTCAGTTTGGGTTTAAAGTTGTCTAGATGAAAATCACATCATTTTCAGGTTTAAATTTTGTCAATATGGGTCGGTCTAAGTTCACAAATTAGGACAATCAAACTCCTAAACTGCGATACAAATTAGCATAGATTGAAGATTACAGAATTTTATTAACGTTATAGATTTATTATCGAATTGGACGTTACTAAACTAGGTATAGCTCCAGATTTACTACCATGCAAAAAATATGATCTTTGGTTAGCAGCACATGTGATGTATTTGGTTAGTTTATTTGTTGTGCCATTCCAACATTTGATGACATATTTCTATATACTAATATCTTTCTTTTTTTAGGAAGGACGGAAAGCCCTATGATTGAGGCTCCCCGTCGTCTATTAGCTAGCTAAATCACTAAGTGAAAGAAAACCTATCTACTTGGCCCCTACGAGCAGAATTAGCTACCTCGTGGGCAACCTTGTTGCATCTACGGCTAACATAGCTAAGTTTACAACACGAAAAGAACTGCTTCAAGAAAAGAATATCGTCAACAATGGAGCCAATATAGTCTTTCTTTAGGCAGCAAATGTTGCATGCTTGGATGATCTCTTTGGCGTCGGATTCAATTTCCACCCTGTCCAAACCTTTTTCCCTTGTCCATGTCAGCGCCGCCCTTACCGCCAAAGCTTCTGTCAAAGCGATGTCGTCCCCCGTCCTCACCCTTTCCCCCATCATCCCCACCACCGATCCCCCCTCATCCCTGGCCACAATGTTGATGCCCGCCTCCCCCTCTTCCCCGCAAGAGCCATCATCATTGATCTTAATAATGCCCTGTTCCGGTGTCATCCATCTTGCTCCAACATTGCTACAAGGTGCCGTGACAACTTCACCTACGTGGTTCTGTCGTGTCGTGTCTGCCTGAGTAGCATCCTTCACAACTCGCCCATCTCCATCCATCCTTCTCCTCACTGTGGCCAGTGCACAGTGGAGAAAAACGCCAGTGTTCACTGCTCCACTCTGGAAGACTCTCATGCAGCGTTCTCTCCAGATTGCCACCATGGCTGCCACTATCATCTCCCCCTCAGCTGGTGTCATCTCTTGTAATGCAGCCGACATGGATGACTGGATCTCCCCATCCTTCCTGTCCTCAACCCATTGTTGGATCTCCCTTGAAGTTTGGTCCCAGACCTCCGTCGCATTCGGGCACCGGAAGAGCATGTGGGGTATAGTCTCCTTTTCGAACATACAAAGCATACATGTTCCGTCCTCAATACAGTGCCTGTCAAAAAGCCATCCCCTAGTAGCAAGACCACCCGTACATATTCTCCACAAGAAATGAGCAGTCTTCGGACTCCACCCAGCATGCCATACCCTCTTCTATGTCCCATCTCCTTCCCAGGCGTTGTATTTCCTTGCCTCCTCCACCCAAGCAATCCCATCCAGTAAGCTGACCCGACAGTAAACTCCCCATTCTTGGACGGCCACCACATCAACGTATCCTTGGGCTTTCTACTGCTGATTGGAATTGTACATACCTTCTTAGCAATGCTGTCCGGAACACACTCCCGCACTTTGCCTACATCCCATCATGTCCCATCCTCCATCATGAGCTCCCTCACTTTGTAGTATTCTGGACTGCCATCATGTTTGAACCTTCCAAGCGTGTCCGCTTCCTTTGGAACCCACCGGTCCTCCCATATGTCTATGTCATTTCCGTCCCCCACTCTCCACTGGACACCTTCCTTCAGCACTGCCTTTGCTCCCCATAGGCTTCTCCAAATATGGCTCAGATCGTAGCCCCTTCTCGCTTCCCAAAAGGACGTCCTTGGGAAATATCTCGCTTTAAGCACCTTTGTAACTAGAGCCTCAGGGTGGCAAACCATCCTCCATGCTTGCCTTGCCAGAAGGACTTGGTTAAAGGTGTGAAAGTCTCTGAAACCAAGTCCCCCTGCCTTTTTGGTTTTCACAACCTTTCCCAACTCATCCATGATAACTTCCTCTCCTTCTCCTTTGCTCCCCACCAGAATCTAGCCACCATACGCTGTATTTCCTCCATACACATATACAGTCAGTGGCGGATTTAGAAATCTACCACAGGGGGGCTGAATTACTATGAGTAGTGACGATGAGGAAAATAAAAAGAAAAACACACCCAATAAGTGTCTCATTGTTTCCAACATATAAAATAAGCTATTTGCAAAAAAAATCTAACATAAATGAAATGATAAAATTCACTATTCAAAATAATGAATTTGTTTAAATGTCTAAGGTCATAACTAACACATTATTTGACATGTCTTTCAGATTAAACAACTAGATGATCAATAATATAATCATAATTCATGATCACTTGATCAATGTAATGTGCATACAATTGGCAATGCATAAGAAAAATAATCATTATCTTAAAATGGGAACATAGTCATCTTTTAAGTGGATAACAAGTATTAAAATATAATATGACATCATTTAGTGGATGATGCCATACTAGAAGACCCCAAAAAATTATAGCAGTCAAATCTTATATTATAAAGGATATAAGTATAATGTACTTGGTATATTACAAGATCTTGACACAATGATCAGTTGAAGGAAACTTCAAAAAGAAAGAAGAAGGAAAATATTTAATATGGTTGTATGAACAACATATGATGGAGAAGCGCATTGGGAAATAAAAAGTGAAGAGAATGAAGAGGAAACATCCATGCATATTTTTTATTTAAAATTTGAAGAAGAGACATATGAAAGAAAAAATTATATATTTTTAGTAACTTCCATTTTACTTTTCATCCTTATTTTTCTCTCTCCATTTGATTAAAGTTATATTTACTAGATGGATTTTCTCACATTTTCTTCTCCTTCTTACCCCACAATTTATATATTTTATCTTCTCTTTTTTTACCTTATGCCAATTCAATCATCTTCTTTTCTTTTATAGATAAAATATTATCATTATCTTCTCAAGTTAATTTGTAATAATTGATATTTATCTTAAAACTTATAATATATAAATCTTATATAACTAAAAAAGTTTGTAAAATACCATGTAACAATAAATATTATTTAGATCTATTTCTATATAATAATATAGATCTTTTCTTAATTTGAGATTGATTGATTAATAAAGGTTTGAAAAATATATATATAAATAGAAGGTGATAGTTGTGCATGTATGGTTGTCATTTTTCCCAATGGTGTATAATTATAATTGAGTGAACTTACTCAATTTATAGCAAATAATATTTGTTAATTAATAAGTCAACTATATTACATCAAATTTCAGTTAATAGGTCAACATGATGCATGATATATTTTTATAAACTTTATTTTATATAACTATTTTCATCTTTTAATGGTATAAACCCTCTAGTCTTATAGAGATTCACATTCAAGTAGAGGATACAATTTGTATAAGTCTTAGCACAATTAATATGAAACTATTAAGAAAATTTTAGTAGGATATAAACCAAATATATGATTTCTTAAACTCATAATTGATGACATACATATTAGGACGGTAAATTTAATAATTTGTGAGTATATACGACACATAATCTAAAAATATATTAAGTTTAACCATTAAGTAGTTCATACAAGGAAGTATGATAGGATTGACTAAAATCATAAAATTAAAAGTCGTATTTTGTACGGTATAAAATTTTTTTACAAAATACAAATCTATACATGGTATCATAGTAATAATAAAAATATTTTTTAGAGGGGGGCTTTAGTCCCGGCAACCCCCACTGGCTATGCCCCTGGATACAGTAGTAGATGACACTAGCCACTTTGGAAGTCAAAATTTTCATCCATAGCCACAACCTGTTCGGGTTTTTTGTCAATCGGTTCTAAGTTTGAATGTTCCTTTTCAAATTAAAATCAGGAGTCCCAAATTCTCTAAAATTAGCCATTTTTTAACAATGTAAATTCAACACTTCAGTGTATAATGTAATAAATTGGAATTTATAGGAATAAAAAGATAGATTTTATGTGACCATTTTATGTTTGGTGGCCAGATATAAATTAATCTAAATGTATAACTGGTTAGATATATGGCTGCTACAGCCATATATATAGCATGGGTTAAGCTCAATGTAGTGCAGCTAGTACATGGGAGAAAGGCAGTTTTGTGTCTAGTGCAAATGAGAAAGAAGTCTTATCCCACATTGCTCACTCCTAGAGCTTTTGTGGTCCTTTATAAGAAGGATCACATGTGACACTAATGTCCAAAGTTCCTAAGAGAGGGTATGTTCACCTCCTTGGTGTGTATGGTGACCACAACACACATGCATGTGCGCATGAGCACCTGGCCGGGCCGGGTTGGGCCGGACACAGGACTCAGACTTGTGGGTTGTGGATTGTGGATTTTAGAGAATGTCTTCCGTCTTCTTTTTACATAAAGATACAATTACAAAATTAATTATTAATTTAATTAATTATTTTTTAAACCAGATTTATTAAACCTAACTGGAAAGTGTCTCTGTGTGGATTTTTCTATAATGTGTACAAGAGAGATCGGGTGGTCGCGTCTTAATGGGAATAGGATTATGGGGCGTGTAAGGCTATAATTAAGCCTCCGACCATTAGGGTTAAACACATCTTTCGAACATACTATCGTTAGCGTTCGAGTTCGTGTTTGGCAAATCCTCCTGTGCATGGACAATGTCTTCCGTCTTCTTTTTGTGCTAGGATACAACTTCATAATTAATTATTAATTTAATTAATTATTTATTTCAGAATCACATTTATTAATCTTAACCGAAAAGTATCTCTTCACGGATTTTTCCACAATGTGTATAAGACCGACCGAGTAGCCACGTCTTAATGGGAATAGGATTACGGGGTGTGTAAGGCTATAAATAAACATCTGGTCATTAGGGTTAAACACATCTTTCGAACATACAGCCGTTAGTGTTTGAATTAGTGTTTGGCAAACCTTCATGCGTGTGGCAAGATCATCTATCCTCTCCCTTCCAATATGTGATCTGTCATACGGTGGTTCATGCGGTCGTTGGGCTGCAGTGGTTATGCAAGTTGTCTTTGCATGCATCGTTCGTTGGCAAAATGAGCAAGACGATCTCTTCTCAGGTACATGACCGGGTCGACTAGGAGAACGACACCTATCTATAAGGATTTCTAGGCGTTGATTTCTTTGAGTAAATCACGTTCGTCTCTCAACGAATGAATTGGTTTGCGTTCCTAACTTTTGTTTTTGTTCTCCTGCATTTATTTGCTCTACATTTTCTTATTTGGACTGACTTGAACTATTAACCTAATTGTACTTATCGTGGTTGCATGCAATGACGTGAATTAAAACTAACAACAATTTTAAAGAGACCATTATCTTTCCTTAGTTAACTATAGCTGCTCAAGGTTCTGGCATGAAAATTAATATGTCTAGTATGCCAGAAATTTTATTTAAAATTAATTTTACTCGTTAGCAAAGTAGGATGCAAATCTGGCTTAACATGGTAGGGTATGTCAATATCTAGAAGATGATGAACCCAAAGTTGATGAAACTGTCCCCAACAATGCTAATTTAATTGCAACTTAGAAGAAGGGTGATAATATGTGTCTAGGGTTGATTCTATTTATTTTAAACAACAAATTATATGACTCATACTCAAAGCCACATGCTACTACAATAAGGTTCTGTGGGGGTGTTAGAAAAGAAATACAATACTGAGAATCAAGGAACTGAAAAATATTGTGTCTCAAAATTGCTAAAGTTTCATATGTCTGAGGGTAAATTTGTTTCTGATCAAACACACGATTTTCAACTCTTGGTGCAAGAGTTCGCTGATGCGGGCATGGTACTTCCTGAAAAGTTTGTTGCGATGTCAATCATTGAGAAGTTCCCAAAATCTTGAGAGTCATTTGGCATGACTCTTAAGCATAACAAAGGAGACATGTCAATGAATGATCTCACGATGGATATCAATATTCAGGAAGAACATCTGAAAGAGAAGACTATCAAAGTACCCACAGATGTTAATGCTATTGGCAGTTTAACTACTGCTAAGAACAAGGATAAGAAATCTAAGAATTCACTTAAACCTAAGGCCAAGATCTATAAGAAGCAGAAGAACAAATCTTGTTGGACTTGTGGATAGGTTGGCCACTAGAATAAGGATTGTCCTTCAATGAAGGAAAACAAAGTTAATGCATCTGCAACTGAGGAAGTTGTAGTAAACATGATGATTGCATCCTTGAAACTCAATGATGGGTACGTATCTATAAACCTTAGAGCTATTTCTATTTTTGAACCACTATATTGGATATAGACATTGGGGCTAATGTGCATGTGTGTACTGACTAGTCTCTATTTGCGTCTTATCATGCCTCTAACGGTAGATCCATGACTTTGAAAAATTCCAGCGTTGTAGAAGTCAAAGGAAAAGGACGGGTGGACTTGAAGTTTCTTCTAGGAAGGGTTCTGACATTTCATAGAGTGAGAAATGTTCCATCAATATGACACAACATTCTTAGTGGTGCAATTTTAGTTATAGATGATTTTAGAATAGATTGCAAGTGTAATAAGGCTATTATTACTCACCTTCATGATTTTTCATTTTTTGGCAAGGGGTATCTATGTGATACGGAGAACTTATTTAAGATTCTTTTAGAACCTGTTTCAAAATTTGTTTTAAATTTGAATAATAATAGTTCTTTATGCATTAATCTTTTACCATCTGATGTTTGGTATGCACGTTTGGACATGTGAATGTGGGCTCAATGAAACGAATGATGAATCTGAATTTAATCTCTAAATCCAACATTAGAAATAATGAATGTGAAATCAATGTGTAAGCTAAGTTACCTAAGAAACCTTTTTATTATGTAAATAGAAATTTGGAAATATTTGATTTAGTGCATACTAATATCTATGAATTTAATGGAATTTCTATAAGGGGTCAAAAGAGTTATTTTATAACTTTTATTGATGATGCTAGTAGATATTGTTATGTATTTTTACTTAGAAGTAAAGATGAGTCATTGGATAAATTTAAAATTTATAAGAAAGAAGTTGAAAACCAAACTAGTAAAGTACTTAAGCGATTATGGTCTGATAGGGGAGGAGAATATACCTCAAATTTTTTTTTAGGATTTGCCAATTGCATGCTATAGTTCATGAGGTTACTGCTCTGTATTCACCACAGTCTAATGGGATAGCTGAACGTAAAAACCGAACCCTTATAGATATGTTAAATTCTTTACTCTAAATCTCAGGTATACCCAACTTCATGTGGGGGAAGCTTTGAATACGGCTTGCAATATTCTGAATAGAGTTCCCCATAAATATGTAGAAAGTAGTATGTTTGAGTTATGGAGAGGAAGAAAACTGAGTCTCAAATATCTTCGAGTGTAGGGGTGCCTTGCTAAGGTACTTATCTCTGAACACAAAAGGAAGAAATTGGGACAAAAAATGGTTGATGTCATATTCTTGGGGTATGTAGAGACAAGTTATGCCTATAGATTTTTTATTGTAAAATCTAATATCTCAAATACTGGGGTCAATACAATTGTGAAATTATGTGATGCTACATTCTTTGAGGATGTGTTTACCACGAAATATGGTGTGCCCAATGAAGTATCTCAATAGGATTCATTCACCACAGTTCCATTCCTAAGCACATGGAGAGGATGACAAATGTGGGGGGCGACTCAGAACAAGCTATTTTTGAATCTGATGATTCTGAAGAAATGATTAAACCAAGAAGAAGTAAACGGCCTAGGACATTCAAGGACTTTGGAAGTGAGTTTCTAACTTACAATGTTGATGATGATCTTATAACTTTCAAACAAGCTATGGAATCTCCAGAAGCTAAGTTTTGGAAAGAAGTCGTTAATGATGAAATCCAATCAATTCTCTCGAACGGAACTTGGGAATTGGTGGATTTGCCTCTTGGTTGTTCTACGGTTGGATGCAAATGGATATTTAAGAAGAAACTTAATACATAGGGAACAATCAATAAGTATAAGGCTAGGTTAGTTGCTAAGGGTTACACACAAAAGGAAGGAATAGATTATTTTGATACAATTCTCTTGTTTCTTGTATGACCCAAATCCAAGTGCTATAGCATTGGCTTCCATTTATAATCTCTGTATCCATCAGATGGATGTGAAGACTGCGTTCTTACACGGTGATCTTCAGTAAGAGATATATATGGAACAACCTGAGGAATTTGTGCATCATGGGAATGAGTCCAAAGTGTGTAAACTTCTTAAGTCATAATATGGCTTGAAACAAGCCCCTAAGAAATGGCATGAGAAGTTTGATTCTGTGATATCATCATTTGGCTTTGTTTCTAATGAATTTGATAAGTGTCTCTACTGTAAAATCGTCAATGATGGATTCATTTTGTTATGCTTATATGTCGACAAAATCCTGCTTTTTTGTTCTGATATGAAAGTAGTAAATGAGACAAAGTCATTCTTGTGTAGCAACTTTGAGATAAAGTATATGGGTGTTTATGATGTGATTTTAGGGCTTAAAATCATAAAGTCTACTGATGGAATAACTCTCTCTCAGTCTCACTCTATTGAGAAGATGGAGAGGTTTGTGTACACATCACGTAAATCTATTAAGACTCCATATGATTCATCCAAGGCCTTATTTAAGAATGAGACTAGGGTTCCAGTGTCTCAATTATGATACTCTCATATTATCATAAGTTTGATGTATCTTATAAACTGCACATGCCTAGACATTGTGTTTGTCGTGAGCAAGTTAAGTAGATATGCCAGTTGTGCCGACAAGACCCATTGGAAAGCTCTTGATAGAGTTTTGAGGTATATCAAAGGAACTTGTTCCCTTGGGATGCATTATGGAAAATATCTTTTTGTAGTCTAAGGATATAGTGATGCAAGCTGGATTACCATCAACTCTGGGAGAATGGTGTGTTAGGATATGTATTCTTATTGGGAGGAGGAGTTGTTTCCTGGAGGTCAAAGAAATAGACCATATTATCTCAGTATACTTTTGAGGCAGAGTTGTGTGCTTTAGATGAAACTAGATTGGAAGCTGAATGGCTACATGGACTTATGTCCAATTTACCTATGGTAAAGAAGTCACTTCTTGAAATTTCAGTTCATTGTGATAGTACTACAACTATTGCTAAGATAAAGAGTCACACGTACAATAAAAAATAGTACAGACACATCCAAGTCATACTCAAGTTTGTAAGGGAGTTAGTGTCTAATGGGGCCTTGGTTGTAGACTACGTCGGTATCAAAGAAAATACCGTTGATCCTTTCACGAAAGGTCTTATCCTAGCCTTAGCAGAAAAATCTAGGTTGTGGATGGGATTGAAACCCCTCATTATTCGCAGGCAGTGGCAACCCAACCCAACAGAGTGGAGACCCCACAAATTAGGTTCAATATGGTAATAACAACTTGTCGGGTGAATTGGATGACACTATGTAATTACTTTGATGCTTCATGCATATGTGTGTCTATTCCCTGAGAAACATGTTAGTGTCATGACTGCAAGTTAGTAAGAGATTAGTCTCTGAATGGTGTCAAGTCTTAGGACAGGTTGTTAGCATTACATCCTTGGATACTCTGACTAAGTAATTGATGTTGTATAGGCCACAATAAGAGAATTGGGTTGTTCTCTGATATCAATCATGACATAAAAAAATTTATGCATGGCCTTAATACATTGTTTTTTTCTACCATGTTTTTATTGTGTTGTTACCAACCTATACTTTTACACCCAAGGTTTAGGTTCAAGACTTTTCTTCACCTAGTTCCTGCCAAGGATCACAGTTGGATAACTTAGGTAGATTCAAACCGAAAGGTATCTATTGAAAGCACAGTATGGAGGACTGAATGGTAGAGCGCACTTCACCATTGGACTTTGTGGGGGATTGTTAGATATATGATTGCTACAGCCACAAATACAGCACGGGTTAAGACCAATGTAGTAAATCTTGTACATGGGAGAAAGGTAGTTTTGTGTCTAGTACAAATGGGGAAGAAGTTTTATCCCACATTACTCACTCTTAGAACTTTTGTGATCCTTATATTAAGGATCACATGTGACACTAGTGTCCAAAGGTCCTAGAAGAGGGTATGCTCACCTCCTTGGTGGGTATGGTGACTACAATACATGTGAGAACCCCTTACACTAAATAAGATTACTCAAAACATAAAACACAATCAATCACTAATTAATCACATACCCAAAAATATGGGTAAATTAAAACTGATTTCAACGTCAGCACCTACTTAGAATCATTTGCGTAAGAGCCCAACATCTTTCTTTTATCCATACTATTCCAAGAATTTGATACAAATTGTTCTATCGCCTTAGCCACAACGTATATACACCTTGGCCACAACATATATACACAGGAGAACAATATTCGTATATGCCACACAAACAAGCATTAATATGCTAGCAAAAGTCTGATTCGTTTGAAACACCATATACAAACTTTTCCTTCCCAGACCTGAGAGTACAGGGATGACTCTAGGATACACTAGACATCTAATCAACTTTCTTAAAGATTCATTACTATAGCTCCTCCTTGCTACCACATGTTTGTTTTAGTCACTTCTGATTATCTAAAAAAATGTGACGAACCACAAGGGTGAGACCCATGTCCCAGAAAGAGATATAACCTACAATAATGCTTATTGATTACAATATTTTAAATAGTAGATAACTAAGCAGTTGGAGTATTTGATAATCAATTGAACATATTGAACAGTTCAAGTATACTAAATAGATTAAGCAAATCATCCAAGTATGATCATCAATGCATATATATAGATAAAAAATAAATCCATTTCTCTGGATAGATATCTACTTAAATATCATCAAATTGCATATAATAACAATCATTATCATTAATCTGACTATCATCATATTCCTTGCTAAAAGTACAAGCAATCTAGTAGCATAAGCATCCCTGACATCATGAATATGTCTAGTAACATAACATGGCTATCAATATTGGCATCTCAAATAAAGGGAACAAATCTATATCATAAGTAGATCTAACATCATAGCACAATTAACTTCATAGGAATGATTAGAAATTTAAGCATCTATAATTACATAGGCATGGCTAGAAATATTAAACATAGATAGCAGCATCATCTTAACCATCAGTGTTAGTATATTTGACAACATAAGCATGTTTACAACATGAGCATAACTACAACATAAGCATATCTATTATCTCTTATTGTACTAAACATGATCTCAATGAAATGAAAGCAAACAAGGGTTATCATCTAATATGAAGCGTTGTGTATAACCCTAAATAGATATGTTACACGACTGTCTTACATCTTTTATTATGCCTTGGGGAATTTGAATTGTACCATCCAAAGTCCAACCGACCCCTGTGAAGGGCCATTCGGTATCGTACAAGATCTAGGAGTAAAAAGGCAGTGACATATCAGTCAAAGTTGCCACCATGGCGACATATAGTCAAGCTGCTAACCACTAGTCCGCCCTTGGTACAGGTCACATCACTAGAAACCAGGGTATACAAAATCCTCTAATCTGAGGTACAACCATAGTTGTCCTCAATCACATTATATGTATGAGGCATGACCATAGCCATCCTGCACAACCTGCATTGTGGATGACAAGGATATATCCTCAACTTGCCACCCCCACACACTCAACAGTATGCGCTCCGAGTTTCCCTTAGGAATACTCATTTCACCATCCAGCAAGTTCTAACATTGAAGATGGCTCTACATCACAGGGCACTACATGATTAGAGTTGCACTTGATTAGTTATGGTAATTGGGTGAATTAAGGCTGCATCAAATAAGTGGACATACAAACCCTAATTCACTTCTAGAAAGCATATAAATATCACAACTTTTAAAAGATATAAAACGTGTGAAACATAATTTCTTATCTCATCATCACATGGTACTATTTACTTGCCATTCATGAGACCACACTAGTCATCATACTATCATAAGATATATATCCTTTTCACAATATCATAGGGTATCAACCCTTATCAGCACAAGAGGATTACACCTCATTCAGGGCTCAACCATGCCCAAAGGTCATTAAGACCATCATACTATCACATGATATCAATCCTTTTCACAATATCACAGGGTATCAATCCTTATCAACAAAAGAGGATTACACCTCATTTAGGGCTCAACCATGCCCAAAGGTCATTAGGACCATCATACTATTCCCTGTAAGATCATCATTATCTTGGCATGTCTTATAACAAGGCTCAACAACATCACTTACATATAATACACTGGATCAGCACAATATTGCATTAATGAGCTAGGAGATATTCATAAATAATCTTAGAAGGGTTATATTAACATTAAGAACATTCCTTTATTACATCATCATGCAAGGAATCTAGATATGATTAACCATCATCATATTCATAATGCACATGTTTAGCATAAGAAAGTATCAACCATGTGGCTATGTTAACCACCAATTAACACATTAAGGTTATGATCATATTAAGGAGGTTATTCCACCATCATTCCATCATATAAGAATGTTAAACATGAATACTCATCTTTATCTATTTGCATTAGAATTAGTTTCAACAAGATAAATTATATTAATGTTACTAGTCAGCACTCATACCCAAATCCTAACACACAACATCGCCATTGGATCATGGATGCATAAGGTGAAGCATCACCATCACATTCCATACTATTCTCAAGTATGAACCCACAAATATATCATGGTGTAACCATTGGGTTATAGCATACTAAGGTTTCAACAAAAATAAGAGAGTACTCCATGATTGTATTAGTCATTCAAGGACTATTCATACCCGATTACCATCATTTAGTTATATTAAATCTAGGTATAACAAACTATACCTCATTAGGCTACCCATTAATTCATTATGGTGATTATAAATCATAATCATACGAGGGCAAGGGTAAGACTACAAGTTTAAGGCATTGAACCATCAAATTCTCGTCATAAGAATCATAATATTACACTATAGACTTCACCCAAAATAATGGGAATATTGAGGCATCAACTTTGAACCATAAAATTATGAAAAGGTAAACCCATTGGTTGTTTATAGAAGTAAACACCTTGAATGAATCATATATGATGTTATTGAGTTGTGATCTATAAAAGTAACCATTTAACCCTAGACATCCTTTGATTAACAACAATAAGGGTTCTATTGAGAGTAGGATAAAACTCACAATTGATTGTTCATTTAAAACAAGCCATCCATTATCAATAAGTAAGCTCCTTAAGTTGATCATATAAAGTAAACCATCTAAATCACATTATTAGGACCAACACATTACATTAGCCATCATTCCACTTTATTAGAGGAATAAACATTAGATCTTGACCATTGGGTCAAGTTCATATGTTAAAACCATCAATTACAGTATAGGTCCGACCATTGCATCAAGTGACCCAAGAAACCATTGGTCTAAGGCTTAATTGATGCTACAACTTTATGATTAACTCACCATAGGTTTTGGAGACTTGATCCACTGTTATATCATCATTTTTTTTTGGTAAAATCGATTTATAAAAATATGATGGAGTAATTGATAAGTATTTTCCTCAATAATATCATTCATGAAATAATAAGAAAGCTTCTGACACAAGTTTGATAAATAGAAGGAATTTGTACATGAATAATTAACAATGGATTCTGACATGATATGAGATAATTGTCAAGTTTACAAAGGAAAATAAAATACATGGTGGCAACACAATGTTTGAGGCATCAAACATGGAGATTTTGATATGAATATTTGTATACTTGAAAATAGTATTAAAAAGGATATTCCATGTGATATTGATGTTTGTTTTAAAATAAATGTTTAAAGAGAGTCAATTTTGAATATGAAAGATGTCCCAATGAATTCCATAATGTTAGAGATTCATTTAGATAACATTAATGGGATCCTATATTTAATTTAAGGAATAATCTAGATTCTAAGTCATGGGAGTTGAGAAATAGTTTAATGATCAAATGATCCAAAATATGCCATATAAATTTATGGTTTACTTTAAGGTGGGCAACTGAATTATGGTTATATGCGTTCATGTATCAAAAATCTATTAAAGGCTTTTCCTCGTGAGTATCTTGCCATAATTAGGAGAGAGAAAAGGGAGTTGGTAAAAGAAAAGAAGAAGGAAAGTACTGGATTATTTCCAAAAAGGGATGCCTTGCCAGGCAAGCATGGAATTTATAGCCCACAATGGTCACCCCTTAGCATGTATATAAGAAAGGAAATCCAGACACTCCTTTTTGGAAATGTGTTATCCTCCCTTGCTTTCCCTCTTCACACGTCCCTCCTCTGTGATGCCTACAAGGGCGTAGATGTATCTGTATGGATGCATAGAATATTATGCAACCTAGAGTGCATTGGATGCATCTCGACCCCTCTGAATCTTTCCTCCTTAGTGGAAGTTGTCTTGGCTCTATGGGCATCATTCAAGATGTCATGCATCAATGTATCGTCGGAATAGCAGCCTCTTTACCCCTCCTTCTTCTGGAAATTGTAATAGAGAGCCTGGCTAAGTTTCCCTAGGAGTCTTGGGTGTAGGGGAGGTGGCTAGAAGAGTTCCCACAACAACCAAGGCGGCCAACACCACAACGTTGTATTGTTGTATAGAACTAGGGTTTCAGCCGCTGGTGAAGATAGGAGAAGGAATTCTTGGATACGGTGTCTTTGGGCAATTCGATCAGGTTAGAATTGAGGAAGGAAGGTGTCGTGGTGGGAAACCTTGATTGCACCTGGGCGGGCACCAACAGTCGGTGCAGCACAACAGGTGGAGGAGTGTCGTGCAGGAGACTAGAGGATCAGGTAGAGAGATAAAAGGGTAGACTATGGAAGGGAGACGGTGGTTTGGAGGAGAGACTCGATCCTTATAGTGACAAGGAAGGAGGGCATGGATGATTGTGCACTGGTTGTGGTTGGAGGGGTGCTAACATTGGCCTCTCACGCATTGTGTGAGAATGAGGGCGGGGGAGGAGCCCCTGACCCCGTGACGCAGACAGGAGAAAAGATCATGACCCAGCACAAATAGGAGAGAAGACCTTAAACCATATGATTTAGTCCCGACGTAGGCATCATGGGCCACGGGCCATTTAGACATCTTGGCGGCAATGCTGACCAATGGGGAGGCGCCACGTGGCCTATGCTTTAAGGTAAATATGTTGATTCTTGATTAATTCATAGAAAATGCTAAGTATATCCAAATATAGCCAAACTATATACCATTTTGATCAGAAAAATGAGAGGAAATTTAAATAAAATAGTTCTAGAGTATAATTATGTTTCCAATTCGAAAAGTATTGCAATGTGTGTTAAGATGATGATTAGAGTCTAAGAACCCTACATTTGGGTATTATAATGTTGAAAACATTAAAAACCTTTCTTTTATACTATATTCTGATATTGTTGATCATAATGACAATAAGTGAAATGATGGTAATAATGATAAGGTAATTTGGGTCTCTAATGTGGATAACCATTAATATTTGGAATTAGGGCTAAGGATCCTAACTTGTTTTTTTCTTAATGAGCATATTTCATCTAAGTGATCTTAACGAAAGGATAAGATGGATCTAGTAACTAGGGTTGACCTAATGTTGATTTTGTGATGGAAATAGGGTTAATACCCTTATTCTATATCCAAAACATGAACCCTAGATTAGGAACGAGTAGGGTATAACATATTTAATATGTTTGGTGACACTTTAGAATTTACGAATGCAGATTATATGATGATTTCTTGATTTTCTTGCTTGATTGGACTATGCTTGAAGTATAATTGAATAATATGCATGGCAAAGGTATGTGGTTATGCATAAGAATAATCTTTGTAGCTTCACGTGGTTCCCAGATATTTGTTCACATGGTTTGAAAATATATGCTTGTTTGTTTATTTCATTCCATGCAAACTTTAAAGTGACTATGATTATCACATTATAAATGAACATGACTAGTCTGAATCTAAGCCACCTATAGATCTATGGAAAGGTCATCCACCTAGATAGGGGAAGATAATGAATGCTATAGTATGAGGCCCTGAGGGGTTATGACATAGGGTGGAGAAACCTAGATTGGGTAGTCATGGTGAAAATGTAAATTTGGTTTGTTAAACATTAATTGTTGAATTATGTTGTTATCATTACTTGTGAACTTTTTTCCCCACATACCGGTATGACTTGTCATACTTACCGTGTTTTGTTTCACGGAGTTTTAGGTATATGATGATACACATGATAGGGGGCATGAAGATGAAGATGAAACCATGTGAAGACATTAATCTAAGTAAGGAGGATATAGATATACACTTATTCTCTATGTATAGTTCTGGTAACACAATCTCATGTAAGCATTTTGTAAATTATATTTTTGAATTAATGAAATTGTTTTCTATTACTTATTATTTGCTAAATCTGAATCCTTGGGAATATAGGTAATGGATCTCAACTTGAAGGTCTTTCCTTAATTGGGGGACTCAGAAAGTGAGGTCGTTACATTTGGTATCAGAGCCCTAGATTTTTCAAATAATATTTAATAGTTTATAATTTCATGTAATCTGTAGAAATATGAGGGAATTATTAGGGCATTTTCTAAAGACTGATGTTTCTAGAAGGGACCAGGACCGGGAGCTAGAAAAATTTTCCTCCGCACCACTAGTCGGCTTACGAGGACTCCCGGACCCATGTATCCTACCTGGCCAAAGTCAGAAGTCTTTGCCCGAAGTAAAATACCTTTAGGATTCCTTCTCATCTTGATTCATCCACTTCTCATCCTCTTTCTTAATAAACCCTAAAGGAAATTTCTCTGTCCTCATCTGAAGTTAGGGTTTTTGAGAAGCGGTAGGATTAAGGAATCCTACATCAATTAATCTACATGTAATATAGAAATGATAATGTACATGTAATGTGGAAATAAAAATTGACATGTGATGTGGAGATAATGATGATAAAGAAAACAATATATGGGTTTTCCCTAGGGGGATAACCCTAGATGGGACTAGGGTTGGTTTAGAAGAACCATAGGGGGTCAAGGTGCATGGAAACCCTAAGAAGTAGGGTATAGTCCCTAACCCTAACCCTAAAACCCTAATCATGAGAAATGTAAATAGTGCGGTGATATAGTACCCCACCAATATGAACTTAATTAGGGTAAGAGGAAAGAGAGAATATAATTGTTTTTGGTAAACCATGCATGAAGGATGCATGTGAAAAAATATGAACATAAATGAGTTAAGTGACTCAGCCTCCCATACACATGTGTATGTGGAAACAGACATTAATAAGAATTTTTTTAAGAAACATATGAAGAACATCTGATGTAATATAACTTGCTCAACTAACTCAAATGGATGTATGCAATACATGTGGGATGTATGATCATGTCTATATAATCACCTCGGGTCAAGAGAGCCTAGGTATGGTTACTATGGTGGTTTGTGATCTGGCCCAGAAAGGATAATCACCTTGGGCAAAGGCCTATATATAATTGCAACTATAGTGATAAGTGATTGAGCCAGGGCTTATGTATGATGTTCGTTGCAGGGACTTACCCTAGAGAGAGGCTTCCCCATATGAATACTTTAGAGAGGGAGTGCCCCATAGAGATTAAGTTGAGAAGTTAGAAAGAAAATGCATGAGTATGTACATGAGTAACCAATAGTCATAGAAGGAGATGGAAATATGAATATAACTTGCTCGAAACCCTCATGCTATCTCTGGAAGATTGGTTATGGAAAGAAAGTCATTTAGATGACTATGATCAAGTCCCTGGAGGGGAAGGTCAATAAAGTCCAATCCCCTGGAGGGGAAGGCCGACATAGGCACCAAGCCCCTGGAGGGGAAGGTGGCCCCAGTCCACTGCATGGACAAACCCCATGAGAGGATATCCCAGAGATTGAGCGAACATGTGTTGATAAATTACAATGATAAAATATATGCATAATGATGAAAAAAAAGGATATCTATGTAACCTTTAGGGTTAGTATACCAACCTGGGATGGTACAACCCAAGAGTGGAAAGATAACCTATGAGGGAGGCAAAACCTTAGATCTTGGGATCAGGTTGTGGCTAGAGAGCCTAACCCCCCCCCCTCCTAAGAGCCAAGAAGGCACCCTAGGCTAGGACTTTCCCTTAAAAGGTAAGTGAGTAAACTATTTAAGAACTGAAATAACCTTAATCCTCACCTAGAGGTGTGAAGAGTTAAAGATATAAAATGAAACACTTATATTCTTTGAACCCAAGGATGCCATCTGTGAGGGACACAACTGGTCAAGGCCAGGAGGGACGACCAGTAAGGCATCAAGCCCAGGAGGGAAGATCAGTAAGGCACCAAGCCCAGGAGGGAAGGTGGCCTAAGTCCACAATGCAGTTGTTTAGGATCAAGCCCCCGAAGGGGAAGATCACAGAAGGTTAAGCCCAGGAGGGAAGACCGACATGGCACCAATCCCTGGAGGGAAGGTGGCTCGAGCCCAATGTTGGGACAACACTGCATAATGTATACTCAAAAGAGAGATATGAAGGCAATCCGGGTTAAAGAATTATATAAGAGAATAATGTGCTTAAAAGATATGACATATTAAAAGAAACCCTTAGGAAGGGTAGAGTACTAATGCAATCCTAGGGTAAAGTACGATGTATTAAAGGTATATAAGACTGATGAGGTGGGGAGTTGATTGTGCCCTCAATGCACATGACCATGTGGTCGGGAGGTAACAACTAGGTTTACCCAAGGTACATGACTCAGGAAATTAGCTACCTCCATGAGGATCATGTAGCCTAATGGGTGAATGTGAAAGGCACTCTCTTAATGCATAAGGATGAGATCACTCCAAAGGTACCTATACCCCTAGAGACCTCAAGGAATTGGCCATGACTTATAAAACATGAGGTGTAAATATAAAAGATAAAAAGAAGTCATGTAATAATGAAAGGAGTTGTTACAGATTCGAGAATATGTGCTTATCTAGCTCAGATCCTAATCCTCCTCTATAGCTTTGAGTATATGCGATGACCTAGGTATTGGTCTACCCTCATGGTAGGATCATCAGGTTATCATGAGTCGATGGTTGATCTACTTTTGGGTAGGATCATCCGACTATTTGGCTCTAAGTCTTGGTCTACCATTGGGGTAGGACCACAAGGACTATGAAGGATCTACCATATGTGATAGGTAGTATCCATGTCTAGTGTAGGGATAGCACAGAGGCTTGGATAGGTCAGGATTGAGTAGTTATGGATTTATGAAATATAAGAATATTGTGGAATTAAAAACATGTATGGTTTAGAGTCATGTTGAGAATGATTCAACCTAAAATGTGAAATTTTAAGATAGTGTGTGGATACACCATCTCTGCTCTTGTAATGGGTTGAACTTTGTATTTGGACTGCAGTCAAATGCTTATTTCATCTCATTATGAGGGAGAGAGATTGGGTATACATGTATTATGCTTAAAGTTGAGGTATGAGAATGAATATCCTAAGTTGAAAATTTGTTGACATGGTCTAGGGTTTGAGGTGTTACCTCACCCTTATGTGGAAATAATTGAGTAATAGGTTGGAAACCTATGTGAAAAGATAGTCACCATGTGAAATTGAAATCACAAATGGAAAATGTAATCACCAAGAGATGAACTTGTGTAATACTAAGGATGTGGATATACCTTGAATTGAATTCAGGTGGCAACCTTAGTGGTAATATGAGGAATTTGTCTAATAATAAAATATATTAAGGATATCTAAGCAGGGTTTCTAACCCTATAAAAATTTGAAATTAAGATGAGATCTCATTTACCTTAAAGTATACTAGGTTTGAATTTTGAGGGAAAAATTCCTTTTAAAGAGGGGTGAATGTTATATCCTCAATTTTTTTTGGTAAAATCAATTTATAAAAATATGATGGAGTAATTGATAAGTATTTTCCTCAAGAAATATCATTCATGAAATAATAAGAAAGCTTATGGTACAAGTTAAATAAATAGAAGGAATTTGTACATGAATAATTAACAATGGATTCTGACATGATAGGAGATAATTGTCAAGTTTACAAAGGAAAATAAAATACATGGTGGAAACACAATGTTTGAGGCATCAAACATGGATATTTTGATATGAATTTTGTATACATGAAAACAGTAATAAAAAGAATATTCCATGTGATAATGATGTTTGTTTTAAAATAAATGTTTAAAGAGAGTCAATTTTGAATATGAAAGATGTCCCAATGAATTCCATAATGTTAGAGATGCATTTGGATAACATTAATGGGATCCTATATTTAATTTAAGGAATAATCTAGATTCTAAGTCATGGGATTTGAGAAATAGTTTAATGATCAAATGATCCAAAATATGCCATATAAATATACAGTTTCCTTTATGGTGGACAACTGAATTATGGTTATATGCGTTCATGTATCAAAACTCTATTAAAGGCTTTTCCTCATGAGTATCTTGCCATAATTAGGAGAGAGAAAAGGGAGTTGGTAAAAGAAAAGAAGAAGGAAAGTACTGGATTATTGCCAAAAAGGGATGCCTTGCCAAGCAAGCATGGAATTTATAGCCCACAATGGTCACCCCTTAGCATGTATATAAGAAAGGAAATCCAGACACTCCTTTTTGGAAATGTGTTATCCTCTCTTGCTTTCCCTCTTCACACGTCCCTCCTCTGTGATGCCTACAAGGGCGTAGATGTATCTGTATGGATGCATAGAATATTATGCAGCCTAGAGTGCATTTGATGCATCTCGACCCCTCTGAATCTTTCCTCCTTAGCAGCAATTGACTTGTCTCTATGGGCATCATTCAAGACGGCATGCATCAATGTATTGTCAGAGTAGCGGCCTCTTTACCCCTCCTTCTTCTAGAGATCGTAATAGAGAGCCTGGCTAAGTTTCCCTAGGAGTCTTGGGTGTGGGGGAGGCGGCTAGAAGAGTTCCCACAGTAACCAAGACGGCCAACACCACAGCGTTGTACTGCTGTATAGAACTAGGGTTTCAGCCGCTGGTGAAGATAGGAGAAGGAAGGCTTGGATACGGTGTCTTTGGGACGGTCTGATAAAGTTAGGATCGAGGAAGGAAGGTGTTGTGGTGGTCAACCTTGATCACACCTGGGCGGGTGCCAACAGTCGGCGCAACACAACAGGTGGAGGAGCGTCATGCAGGAGACTAGAGGATCAGGTAGAGACATAAAGGGGGAGACTGTGTAGGGGAGACGGTGGTTTGGAGGAGAGACTCGAGCCCTATAGTGGCAAGGAAGGAGGGCATGGACGATTGTGTGTTGGCTGTGGTTGGAGGGGTTCGAACATCGGCCTCTCACACATTGTGCGAGAACGAGGGTGGGGGAGGAGACCCTGACCCCGTGACGCGGACAAGAGAAAAGATCGTGACCCAACACAGATAGGAGAGAAGACCTTGAACCGGACGATTCAGTCCCGACCTTGGTGTCATGGGCTACGGGCCATTTAGACATCTTGGCGCCAGTGCTGACCAATGGGGAGGCACCACGTGGCCTATGCTTTAAGGTAAATATGTTGATTCTTGATTAATTCATAGAAAATGCTAGATATATCCAAATATAGCCAAACTATATACCATTTTCATCGGAAAAATAAGAGGAATCTAAATAAAATAGTCCCAGAGTATAATTATGTTTCCAATTCGACAAGTAGTGCAATGTGTGTTAAGATGATGATTAGAAATTAAGAACCCTAGATTTGGGTATTATAATCTTGAAAACATTAAAAACCTTTCTTTTATTCTATTATCTGATATTGTTGATCATAATGACAATAAGTGAAATGATGGTAATAATGATAAGGTAATTTGGGTCTCTAATGTGGATAACCATTAATATGTGGAATTAGGGCTAAGGATCCTAACTTGCTTTTTTCTTAATGAGCATATCTGATCTAAGTGATCTTAACGAAAGGATAAGATGGATCTAGTAACTAGGGTTGACCTAATGTTGATTGTGCAATGGAAATAGGGTTAATACCATTATTCCTTATCCAAAACATGAACCCTAGATTAGGAACGAGTAGGGTATAATGTATTTGATATGTTTGGTGACACTTTAGAATTTATGTAATGCAGATTATATGATGATTTCTTGATTTGCTTGCTTGATTGGACTATACATGAAGTATAATTGAATAATCTGCATGGAAAAGGTATGCGGTTATGTATAAGAATAATTGTTGTAGCTTCACGTGGTTTCCCAGAGATTTGTTCACATGGTTTGAAAATATATGCTTGTTTGTTTATTTCATTCCATGCAAACTTTAAAGTGACTATGATTATCACATTATAAATGAACATGACTAGTCCGAATCTAAGCCACCTTTGGATCTATGTAAAGGTCATCCACCTGGATAGGGGAAGACAATGAATACTACAATATGAGGCTCTGAGGGGTTATGGTAGAGGGTGGAGAAACCTAGATTGGGTAGTCATGGTGAAAATGTAAATTTGGTTTGTTAAACATTAATTGTTGAATTATGTTGTTATCATTACTTGTGAACTTTTTTTCCCCACATACCGGTATGACTTGTCATACTGACTGTGTTTTGTTTCACGACATTTTAGGTATATGACGATACACATGATAGGGGACATGAAGATGAAAATGAAACCATATGAAGACATTAATATAAGTAAGGAGGATATAGATAGACACTTATTCTCTATGTATAGTTCTAGTAACAAAATCTCATGTAAGCATTTTGTAAATAATATTTGTGAATTAATGAAATTGCACTACTACAGAAGTGCCTTTTAGTGTCGGTTGTTTAACCCCCTTTGGCGTCGGTTTCGGAACGACGCCTATGTGGGCGCCGCTAAAAGGTTGGACACTTCAGCGTCGGTTAAAAAACCGATGCCTATTTAATATAAAGGCGTCGGTTATTTATAAAACACCGACGCCAAAAGGGTTCGTGCCACAGAAAACGGCATCATCTAGGACGCTTTCTGCGTCGGTTATATACTAAACAACCGACGCAGAAAAGTGTCCTAGATGACTCCCATTTCCTGTAGCGCGAACACTTTTGGCGTCGGTGTTCAACAAAAAACCGACGCTGTAAGTCTGTGCTGACGGTTATCGGTAAATAACCGACACCTATATCTATTTTTTTTTATAAATCTGTTTGCAGGCCTGCTGTGGCTGGTCAGCAGGATGAGAACCTGCAGTTCAGTTTTCTGAACTGCAGGTTTACGACATCCATTGATATCAGCCTACAAACAGGCCACAAACCTGCAAAATTAACATAAAAAGATTCACACAAGTAGATACATTCAGACATCAATTCAATTGTCACGTTCACACATATAGAATCATTCAAATACATGTTTTAACATTCAGAAACATTCATTTACAAAGTATCATTCATCATCACTATCAACATCCCAATTATATCTTACAGTTGCCACTGTTTGTACAACTATTGCCCATTCTTCTCTTACTTCATCTAATGCTTCCCTCGTATATGGAGCATGTACATTTTTTAAGTGTTTGCCTATAGTGTGGTCAGTTTTAAACACCTGCAAAGAGAATGATGTATATAAGTAATAATATAAAAATAAGATTGATATATTTTATACTAACTAATGAGACTATATATAATACCTCATGTATGGTATCGATGTCTTTCTTCGCCTGTGTATGGTATAGAACTCTCCTCCAGTATCTCCCTCACAGACTCCTGTGCGGAGAGGGACATTCCAACTCGAGATATCATCTTCCGTTGCCTCCTCCGCAGCAATATCCTTATCTCTGAACGTTTCTCATAGGATTCTGAACCCCTCCTTCCCTCTACTACATCGAAGCCATGCCACAGTTGAACCCTTTCACCGAGCCCTACCCGGCCAAACAGACGTCGCCTGAAGTACCACCGTCGTCGTCGTCTCCACCTCCATCGCAACTTGCTGTGCTAGTCCTGGCAGTTTATCACCCCACATGCTTTCCTCACCAGTTCCTGCCGCTAGACGACCACACAATGGAATCCAAGAGGATATGCAGGCATTCGCCACAGACTATAGGATGAGTATACTCAGCTTATAGTCTTTGGCGAACTCCTGCATATCCTCTTGGATCCATTGTGTGGTCGTCTAGCGGCAGGAACTGGGGAGGAAGGCATGTGGGGTGATAAACTGCCAGGACTAGCACAGCAAGTTGCGATGGAGGTGGAGACGACGACGACGGTGGTACTTCAGACGACGCCTACTTGGCCGGGTAGGGCTCGGCGAAAGGGTTCAACTGCAGCATGGCTTCGATGCAGTAGAGGGAAGGAAGGGGTTCAGAATCCTACGAGAAACGTTTAGAGATGAGGATATTACTGCGGAGGAGGAGGAAACGGTAGACGATATCTTGAGTTGGAATGTCCCTCTCCGCACATCAAGTTGCTCCAGCCGCCTCCGCACATCTGAAAATGTCATTAAAAAGGCAAACATTTAGCATTTGTATTAACTAGAAAAAGGAAAACATTTAGCATTTGTATAAACTAGAAAAAGGAAAACATTTACCATTTGTATAAACATACATGTCTCTAAAATTGTGATCTTTTATCAATTAACAATCCTTCATTGTGATCTCCGCGCACATATAAGTCATCATTAGCTTCAATATTTTGTGGAGTTGGCAACCCAACTGAGAATGGACTGGAGTCATCATACTTATCATAGTACTCTTCTTCATCTATAGGATCTTCAATGAACTGTCTTTTACCATGAAGAACAACCGACCATTTATCATTTGCAGGATCATCGATATAGAATATTTGTTTTGCCTGTGATGCCAATATGAATGGTTCAGCCTTCTCGCCAATCATTTCAAAGTTCACCAAAGTGAAACCCAATTCATCCACTATAACTCCTTTGGTGTTATCAACCCAATTACATTTAAAGAGCGGAATATTGAAATCTATGTAGTCAAACTCCCAAATGTCTTCAATGACACCGTAATATGACATTTTAGCTTCACGTGGACTCTTATCCTTTGCACTTGCAAAGTACATAGTTGACGCTTGAAGAGTGACCCCACTATTTTGGACGACACTCTTATCATCTTGGCACTTTGTGTAATATGTGAATCCATTAATGTCAAACCCTTCATAAGACATAACATTCGGTTTTGGTTTAAAGGCGAGACATTTGATAGTTTCTGTAATATCATTTGGTGTGTGAGATAGTTGATGTAAGACTTTATCTTCAAACCACTTAGTAAAAGTCTTATTATGCTCTCTAGCAAGCCACATTGAACTTGCTCGAGGATGTTGTCTCTTTATGAAATTGGTATGTTCCTCGATATAAACACTCACTTCGTCCATATTATGTAAAATATACAAGTGAGCTTGTTCCAACTGCTCACGGCTGATTACTTTCACCCGTGATCCCAAAATTCCTTTGCCCTCCTCAATATTCGTGTCATTATCAGGAGTGTCATTACCACTGAGAAAGTCATTGCAGAAATCCATAACCTCTCTCGCCACATAACCTTCAATAATACTCCCTTCAGGACGATAACGGTTTCGAACATCACCTTTAAAAACGCTCATGTATCGTTCAAAGGGATACATCCAATGCAAGAAAACCGGTCCCAAGATTTTCACTTCCCTAGTCAAGTGGACAACAAGATGTACCATGATATCAAAGAACGAAGGAGGGAAATACATCTCAAGCTGACATAGGGTAACAACCACTTCTCTTTGCAAATTATCGAGAGTATCAGGGTCAATAACTTTGCTGCATAGACTGTTGAAAAAGAAACAAAGTCTGGTAATTGCAAACCTTACATGCTTCGGCAATATAGATCGAATTGCCACGGGCAATATTTGTTGCATTAGAGTGTGACAATCATGAGATTTAAGACCTATCAACTTCAGATCTTTCATTGATACCAATCTACGGATGTTGGATGAGTAACCATGTGGCACCTTAACATTTACCAAGCATTCACAAAAAGTTTTCTTCTCCTTTCTAGACAACGTGTAACAAGCGGGAGGTAAGTATGTTCTTTTATTACCCATTTCACGTAATTCTGTTAATTCTGACCTTATTCCCATTTCACGTAGGTCCAGTCTGGATTTTATCCCATCTTTAGTCTTACCTGGTATATTTAATAGAGTACCAATGATGCTATCACAGACATTTTTCTCAACGTGCATTACATCGATACAATGCCTGACTGACAAAGAACTCCAATAAGGAAGATCCCAAAATATTGACTTCTTTTTGAATGAAGAATTGTCACTCCGTGTGGCCATACTACATTGTGATTTCTTACCAAATTCATTGACAATGTCTTTTACTCTTTCATAAACAACATCCCCTGGTATAGGTTTAGGTGCACTCCGTTCATCATTCAATCCATTGAATGCTTTGCGCTTCCTACGATACGTATGGAATTTTGAAAGAAACCTTCGATGACCAAGATATACAGTCTTGCCGCCATATTTTAGTCTTATTGAATCAGTGTTTTCTTCACATATAGGACACGCTTTAGCTCCTTTGACACTATATCCAGACAAATTCCCATATGCCGGAAAGTCATTAATAGTGCAAAACAACATAGCATGCAAACGAAATGTCTCTCTTGCAGAAGCATCATAGGTCATCACACCTTCAGCCCAAAGTTTCTTTAAGTCATCAATCAAAGGTTCAAGATAAACATCGATATCATTTCCGGGTTGTTTAGGGCCCGATATCAACAATGACAACATAACGTACTTATTTTTCATACACAGCCAGGGAGGAAGATTGTATATAACAAGCATGACTGGCCAAGTGCTATGTTGGCTGCTCAATGTCCCGTACGGATTCATCCCGTCTGTACAAAGCCCAAGTCTTAGATTCCTGACTTCTTCACCAAATTCAGGGAACAATACATCAATCTTCTTCCACTGTGGGGAATCAGACGCATGTCGTAGGATCCCATCATTATTTTTCTTAACATCTGCATGCCACCTCAAATTCTTCGCATCTTTCGGATTTGCAAACAAGCGTTGAAACCGTGATGTTATAGGTAGATACCACAACACCTTGGAAGGAGAACCAGTTCTGGACTCCCCCGAAGTCGTCAATTTATATCGTGACGCACCACATTTTGGACAATCTTTCAAATCTACATAGTCCTTTTGAAATAATACACAATCATTCGGGCATGCGTGTATCTTTTTGGCCTCCATTCCCATTGGGCACAACATTTTCTTTACCTGGTATGTTGAGATTGGCAGCTCGTTTCCTTCAGGAAGAATTTCTTTCAACAAAGTCAACAATTCAGTGAAGCTTTTGTCGCTCCATCTATTGTTAGCTTTCAACTTATACAATCTCAGCACAGCGCTAAGCTTCGTAAACTTAGCACAGCCTGTGTATAACGGTATCTCAGCATCATGCACAATGTTTGTAAAGATAGGAGGTGGATCGGTGTGCTCTACCCTACAACTATCCAGCATCGCATCAACAATGTCTGCTGGAACTGGTTCGTTCACATTTACGTCATCGGAGGCAATTTCTTCTTCCACCCAAGCACTGCTATTGACATCTACTGGATTCGATTTTGAAATCTCTCCATGCCAGTGCCATTCTGTATAGCCTTGTACAATCCCGTTGCACATGACATGACTTTTGATTTCCTCACCAGTGTTGAGTTTCAAGTTGTTACCGCAATGCCTACATGGACAGTAGAACCTATCTGTAGGTTTTTTCCTATGTTCCTCGGCAAATCTAATAAACTGATCAAGACCAGATATAAACTCTGGGGTGCAACGATTACGAATGGACATCCATGATCTATCCATTCTATGATCAGAGAAAGCAAGTATATATTAGGAAAGCAAGTATATATTAGGAAACAAGTATATAAGCAAGTATGTCGTATTACAGTTCATCATTAAGAAAGATATAAGCAAGTATGTCGTATTAGAATAGACTAAACAATAAAAGAATTTTTTTTTGAGGCAAGACAATATGAGAAAATAGTAGTGTAATCATGTAAATGGGAACATTCATGGGAACACACACTTCAGTTATAAGCATTCATGTAGCAACTTACATTTCCATTCATGGGAACAAACACTTTAGTTATAACAATAACTAAACAAAGGGGTTGGTGTACCCCTAAACATGCGCATAATTAAAAAAACTATTACTACAGACAAGTCTAGATAGATAGACAACTAAATACTACACCAACATGGTCCCGCATGCATCAGTAACTTCTTTTTGATGATGAAGCTGTGTCACGAAGCTCCTCACTGTATTTAGACGAATCTGAACTGATAGGGGCCTCAGATTCCGATTCCTCATAGATGATATTTGACGCCTTGCGCTCATACCGCAGAAGATGATCGAGGGTGTCGCAGTTGTTGTTGGTTATCCAAACTTTGATGGAATTATCGCCAACTGGACGGAGAAAAAGCCTATTCCAACGGACCAGATACAGCTCTCCAATCCAATCATGCCAACCGGATTTTGATACAAGATTTCCCGCCAAATCATACTCAACCTCGATTACATGTGAATAATTTCCAAAAGTTAGGGTCACTTTACCAGGCATGTAGTGTCTTCCTTTTAGAAAACGCCAATGTTTGGGTATGACCAATTGGTTTAAGGAACGATCATCTAGGATGATGTCCAATTGTTCTTCAATAGGGAACGTTAACATTGACATAGAGGCCCAATTCATAGTCATTGTTATGGGAAGACAGAGACTGCACAATATTAGTATTAACAAAGTGTAAGTACATATAACGATGTTATATATTTTCAGAAAAAGTTGTATAACATCAGTTAACCTTTTAAACAAGTATATATTAGGAAACAAGTATATATTAGTCAATCTTGGACGGGTTTCTAGGCCAACAAACACATTTGATGTCAATCTTATATATAATAAATGTGTACCACCTATCCCATCCTTGAACACCTAATCTCACTTAGGATGTAAGTGTATAATGTGTATTTGGTTTTCAAGAAAATTTCGGCAGCATTTCCCCGTTGTTCTCTAAGTACATATGTACTTAGAGAACAAACGGGGAAATGCTACCGAAATTTTCTCGAAAACCCAATACACATTATACACTTACATCCTAAGTGAGATTAGGTGTTCAAGAACAGTCCCAAACTGGGGACTATCCAAGATTTACTCCTACTGAGTAAATCTTGGACGGGTTTCTAGGCCAACAAATACATGTGTTGTCATTCTTATATAAACCCTATAATTCATGAAATCATTCTAATTCAATTTAATATGTTGGGATCACATAATTATATAATGACATCAGAATATATAGAAGAATCATAATTAACATGATTAACAACATGCTCATCAAACTAGGGTTTTCTTGAATATCATCTAATAAATCAAGAATTTCATAGTTTCAAACATGCAATAATTCACAATGCAATGTTATAAACTATAGGCAACATGGATAGATGAAATAAATAAACATCCAGCATCTATCACTTATTCAATCTTCAAAAAACCTTGACAAACATCCAACATCTATCACTTATATAATTTGCATGTATATACACCCTAAAGTGCCACAAATCATATAATAAAACTATCATGTTATGATATTAGGACCACTTAAAGCAGATTAGGCACATTAAGCAAGCAGAGTAGGGAGCCAATTTCGTGCAAACAGATTAGGCAACAGATTAGGTCAGCACATAAAGAACCAATTTCGCGCCTGGGTAGGTCTGCAGGTACCTGGGCAAGAAGAGTAGGGTGAGGTCGAGCTGGTTGAGTACGTGGGTGGCGGCCGACGAGCTCCAGAACCAGCGGCAGTGACTCCGACGAGCAGGAGCGTCAGCCGCAGCAGGCAGGCAGGCGGCCAGGCGGCGGCAGGCAGGCAGCGGCCAGGCGGAGGAGAAGGAGAAGGGGGTACGGCGGCGCCGGTTCTCAGGCGTGGCAGGCAGGTGGGCACCAGGCGTTGCGGCGGCGCCGGTTGTCAGGCGTGGCGGCGGCGCAGGCGGTTGGAGCAGGGGCGCCGGTTGTCAGGCGTGGTGGCGGCGCAGGGGTGCCAGAGAAGAAACGCGTCGGAGAGGGGCGCCGGAGAGGGGACGCCGGAGATGGGGCACCGGAGAGAAGCGCCGGAGAAAAATTACAGAGAAATCGCCGGAGAAATCGCCGCAATAGGGAAATAGGGTAGCAATGAGGGGAAGAGTCGGGCGATCGAAGGTTATGAAGTTCCCCAATAGCGTCGGTTATTGACAACAACCGACGCCTAAACATATTTACCGTCGGTCGTTGGCAACATTCGACGTCCATTTGGACGATATTTTCGTGAAAATGTTTGGCGGGAACCCCATTCAGCGTCGGTTAGTAAAGGACGACCGACGCGGAAAAGGACACTTTTCGCGCAAATTTCCATCGCACATAAGCGTCGGTGTTTTAACTAAATAACCGACGCCGAAAGTGACATCATTTTTTCGCTCGAAAATTGGATGAAATAATGCGTCGGTTTTGTATAAACAACCGACGCTGTATACAAAGCGGTACCCGTGTTTGGCTGGTCTTTGAATATAGACGTCAGTTCTTCGAAATAACCGACGCCTTTAATATAAGGCGTCCGTGTTCCTTAAAAACCGACGCCCAGAAAAGCGACACTGAATGCTATTTCTGTAGTAGTGTTGTTTTCTATTACTTATTATTTGCTAAATCTGGATCCTTGGGAATATAGGTAATGGATCTCAACTTGAAGGTATTTCCTTGATTGGGGGACGCAGAAAGTGCGGTCATTACATCCACCATAATTAGTGACCATTAAGTCACCATAGGTTGTTAGATCAGTACTATATTCATTTATCAACATCAAATATCAAACTAATATCACCATTGATTGATTGCATCATTAGGGTACTTAGTTGCTAATCACTAGGCTTCTAATTCGGCTAACACCTGACCTAAAGGGTGAACGTCAGCTGACACCCTTGGTCACCACCATCAGTTGTCATGAATACAACACCATAGGGTTGTTACAATGGTACCACCACCGGGTCATGGGTTTTTAGAAGAAATCAGTTTTAAACCCTAAAATTGACCATTGGTTGATAGGTGCTTAGCACCATAAGTTGTCAAACCAACCTGATCCAAGTCATATTATACCTTAGGAATAACATACACATGATCGCAGGTTCATCTAGAACTGAAATTAGAATAGGGAACATTATAAAAATCGAAATCCATGTCAAGCATAGCTTTTTAGTACATGGATCATCATTTTCAAGCAAGAACATGAGCTAGAAAGCTTATGGTAAGCAATAAACATGGAGCAAGTTATAAAACTTGCCTCTAATTAGAAGATAAACTCCCAAATAGAAGAAAACACGAGCAGGTAGGGTAGGAAATCCAAGAATAAGCTATGACCTCATCCATCTAGCACCTTTCTTCATCAAATGAGCAAACCCTAAGCATAAGGAGCAAGAAATGTAGGGTTTTAGAGATTTAGAGCAATTTCTACCATAGAACAACAAGGTTCTGACCTGGAGAAAGGTAGGAGGAAGGATAAAAAAGAAATAAACAGAGGAAAGAAGGAGATTCTTTCTCTTTTAGGTCAAGATCACTAGAAGGAAGCTTTTTAAACCCTAAAAGGAAGTCAATTGCAACCCTAGATTCTTTTTCCAAGAAGTTCCCCTCTTTCTTCTTCCTTGGACAGGAAATTCACAGCAGCACAGAGGGAGAACGAGGTTTGTAGGAGGGAAGTGGTGGAGAAAAATGGCTCGTTTGGGTACTTAGGGATAAGTATATGAAACTTTAAGATAAAGAAAAAGAAAAAGTTGAAGTTCTAGTATCTTTCCAAGTGTCCATGGCCTTAAACTATTAAGAATATACAAGCAAACACACAAGCAGCTCCCCCACCATCCATAGAGACATGATCATCCCTTGTTTCTTGAATTTACAAGAAAAACAAATAATTCATTAGTTGATAGCTACTAAAGGTAGCTCATCCATGAAGGATAAACCCTAAAATACCCTTGACGAAAACACCTTCAAACCAAGGTTTAAATAGACACACCATGGTTGAACAAGCATAAGAATGATGAGAGAATATCCAAGAAACATAATGCAAGTGATAAATTGTAAAGAAAACCTCTCGATTGGGTAAATTGCATAAAAGTCCAAAATGTGCATAAAATTGCATAACTTGCTCAAACAATGTCCAAATTGGACCAAATTTGAAACTTAAACTTGTATTTTTTTTAAGAAACTAAGAGATTAGTATTTATTCATCCCGTTCTCTTATACGGGCAAATAAAGAAGACACAACAGTGTTGATATCCAGAGTAAGCCAAGGTGGCGAAACAGTGGTGAAATGATGGGGAATGGAGGAATACAGGGTGTGTTTCGCGATGTGATATGCTACTGTATTCATGTCATGAGGGACATAGGAGATTTGCAGGGAAGGAACAGTAGCTAAGATGGTGGTTGCTGACCTTCTCAGAGGTTCAAATTTGTTTGCTTCACTCATAGGCTGGATGAGTGCGCTGATAGCAGTAGTGGAGTCAGAGTAAATAATAGAGGACGTCCAGCCCCTTGTCCTACATAGCTTCAAAGCTTTAAGAATTCCAATCATCTCTGCTTCTTTAGCAGAAGAGGCATAACCAGGCTCACCAATTCCAAAGAGACAGTGGCCAGATCTATTAATGACATGAATCCCGATTCCGGTCTTAAGACTGTGTCCTTGGAAGGCAACATCCACGAAGATGATGTGCTCGGAGTCTCCTGGATGTTTGATGGTGAGATTGCTCAAGTTCTGATGATGTCTCGAAGTTGTTTTAGGAAGATTCAAAGTAGCTTGTACACGACCTTTGATGAACGCAGCCTGAGAGGTCGGTGCCATATGCTGTCCATTATGTATAGCATCATTTCTTGCCCTCCAAATAGCCCAGGAGCCGAAGCAGTGGGTCAGCTTTTCCTCGGGAGTACCTCTCCCATGAGCAATGAGATGGATCCACTCGCATTCTGAGAGTTGGAAGAAGTGGATGTCTGCGCCAAGGCACTGCCAGACCTGCTTGCTAGCAGGGCAGTCACGAAGATAGTGAAATATAGATTCATAAGCTAAATGATATAGCGGGCAGTTACCATCAGTGCTAATGTGTCTTCTAACTTTCTCTACATTTGTGAATATGGCTCTATGAAGGAGGATCCATACGAAAGTTTGGACTTTAAGAGGAGCGAGAGTGGACCAGAGTTCTTTCCAACTCGATGCCTGAGGGTGAGGTGGTTCAGAACATAACCAATTATAGGCAGTGCGGCATGAGAACACCCCATTAGTTTCCAGCGGCCAGCACCAAGAGTCAGACTCCCCATCCATCGCCGGAGGTTGTGTGCTTTGTATGAGTCTCCAAGAATCTTGCGGAAGGTGGGAGCGGATGAAGTTCCAGTCCCATTCACCATTTTCTAGGACCATGTTGTTGACCTTGAGGTCATAAAGGCTTTCGGGAATCACGGTGCTTGGACCAATGTCCATAATGGACCTGCCGAGGAGCCATTTGTCACGCCAGACGTTTGTGGAATCCCCTGAGTTTACTGTTTTGAAGCAGAAGTCTTCAAGCTTGGGTAGCTGTGACTTGATAAAGGACTAGGCAGCGGACCCAAGTTTTTTGGATATGGAGCCTTTTTTGATATATTTCACATGCATCACACGCACCCAGAGACTTGACGGATTGTTCATAAAATACCAGACATTTTTCAACATCAAGGCCTCGTTCTATTTTCTAGCGTCCTTGATGCCAAGGCCTCCGAACTCCTTGCTTCAAGTTAGCTTTTTCCAGGAGACCATAGAGGATTTATGTTGGTCAGTTTATGTTGGTCTCGTCCCCCTGACCAAATAAAATCCTTTATGTGGCGGTTGATGTCATCACATAAGGTTGGAGATAGTTTGACTGTTTGCATTGTGTAGGAAGGGATAGATTGGATGCGCTCTTGGCAAGGGTGATGCGGCCGGCGAGAGAAAGGCAGCGAGACGACCAACTGATCATCCTAGATTTGATGGACTGTAAGATGGTCGCATGTGTGTGCTTATTGAGACGATGATGCAAGATAGGTACTCTAAGGTAACGGCCCAGGTCCAAGGTTCTAGCAATTCCCAGTCTACTACAGAATGCATTACATTCTCTTGCACATTGGAGATAACTTGACCTGACAACTGAGCAAACTTCTGAAGAGTGGAGTTTATTAGATCGGCTTGGTGGTTAGACGCTTCAGTCATAAGAAGGATATCATCAGTGAACATAACGTGGGTGAGTGGCACCCCTTTCCGTGACAAAATAACAGGTTTCCACTCCCCATTATGGGCAGCAGCAGTAATCACTTGACTGAGTCTTTCCATGCAAAGAACAAAAAGATAGGGGCTAATGGGGTCTCCTTGGCGCACACCGTGACACGCCTTGAACGGTTTCATGGGCGTGCCTTCCCAAAGTATAGATGTACTCCCTGAAGAGGTGATCTGCATAATCAACTGGATAAGTCCGTTGGGTATACCTGTTTTAAGAAGAGTGTCCTCCACAAAAGACCAGCTCATACGATCAAAGGCCTTAGATAGGTCAAGTTTAATTGCAAACCACTTCTTCTTGCCTCACATCAGTTTCATAGAGTGAATAACCTCTTGAACCAACAGAATGTTATCGCTAATGTGACGTCCTGGAACAAAACTTGATTGTGTTTCTGAAATCCAACCATTAAGAAAGGGCTTGATTCTTTCCACAATAATCTTCGAGATGAGCTTAAAGAAACAATTATTAAGGGAAATGGGATGTAACTCAGAGCAGCGTTGCAGATTAGCAACCTTCGGAATAAGGACCATAAGGGAATCATCTAGACGATAGTCCAACTTATTATTGATAAAAGCATTTTGAATAGTAGAAACAAAGGATCAGCCAATATGAGACCAGTTCGTTTGAACAAATTCGTTGTGAATACCGTCAGGACCTGGGGCCTTCACTGGTGACATAAGAAAGATCACTCGTTTAATTTCTGCTATGTCAGGAATGTGGCCAATGGATATTGCCTCTGGGATGTCCGGGAAGTATCCAATATAGTTCGAAATTTCCCTCTTATCAGGCGTCGGGGAAGCGGGAGTGCATATGAGATTACAAAAATAGGATCGGACCAGGTCCCGAAGAGCCATGGGGGACTCTGTCCAGCTGCCATCCTCGGCACGGAGACGTGAGATCTTATTGCAATGACGACGTGACTTCACATAAGTCTGAAAGAATCTATTATTGCCATTGTCATATTGAAGCCAATTGATGTTCGCATTTTGTTGCCAATCCGCCTCTTCACGAATGAGGATTGAATTGAGATGCTCTTGCAAGTCCATGGAAAGCAATTGGTTAGCAGTGCTATGAGAATTGGACGATACTTGGCAGGCTTCCAGACGGCGTAGGATTTTATCCTTATGTTTGTGTTGATGTTTGATGCGCTGACCATCCCACTTTATAGCAGCAGCTTGGAAGGCTGGGAGGGCATCCAAGAGTGGGAGAGAACTATCCCAAGCCGGAAGGAGTTTAGACTTGAAAGAGGGGGTTTGATTCCAACTCAATCTAGTTCTAAAAAAAGGCTTATGGCGTTGAGACGGGTGGTGACCAGAGATAAGGATGGGATTATGATCACTTTGAATAAGCGGGAGGACGCTGACCGACATGCCGTTCTCGATGGACAGCCAGTCTGCATTGGCTATAACACGATCAAGCTTCTCGTAAAGATTGCCCTTCTTATAAGTGAAGTGATTCCCCGAAGACTTGATATCAGCGAGCCCCGAGTTAAGTAGGAAGGAATTAAACTTTAAGCTGGAGCGCCGATCAAAGCTTTTACCTCCAGTCTTCTCGGAAGGATCCAGCATTGTATTGAAATCGTCGGCAAGGGCCCAAGCCCCAGACATGAGGGCGGCAATGGCAGCAAGTCTTTTCCAGAGAAGGTCCCTTTTAATGGGGTTTGGAGACCCGTAAACAAAGGTAAGGTTCCAAGAATTGTTGATGAGACAGTGGACATATTGTCGATGGCTTTGCACAATGTCCACACTACATTTGTGAGAGTCCCAAAGGATCCAAATACCTCCCGAGAAACCTAGGGCTTCCACACGATGCGAGGAAGTGAACCCCAATTTCCAAATGATACTGAAAGCTTTTAGACCACTGCACCGTGGCTCTATGATAGCAAGAATATGGAAATCATAACTCCTTTTGTATTCCCTGAGAAGATTCATCTTGTCCTTGGAGCAAGCTCCTTGAATGTTCCAGCAATAGATGTTTGTCATTAGGTAACCGCTGGAGAAGGTGAGGCCCGAAAACCTCAGTGGACTGCAGCGAGAAGACCAGAGGTCTCCCCCGTGCCATCCATACAGGTATCTGTTCCTGTGTTCGGTTCATCAAAAGGGATGGACCTCCTAGTGGAGGAGTTGGGTTCATTGTTGTTACCCAATAGCTGGGCCAGCTTACCCTTCTTTCTTTCTCTGCCTGGACTGATTGTCTGATAGACGATCTGTCTATTCCTGAGGAGAACGCCTCCCTTACCGATGTGAGAACCCCAGCTGAACTCGGAGGGAATCCCGTTAGGAGCAGCAGGGATGGTGGCTTGGAACTTGAACGCGTCAAGTTTTTGTTGATCATGTCTCCTGTCCAGGGCCTCGTCGTCAACCAGGACCACAACATTATCATCACCCTGCGGGACTTCTTTGGATGACGAGGGTATGTCCTTCGCCTTGTGTGAGTTCGGGCCAGAGGTGGCATTAGCGTTCTTCTTCATCTTATACTTATTCTTACGGTTAACTACTTCCTCCCATTTAGTGCCAGGAGGGTCTTTGTTGCCCGTAGTCTGCTGGCTGGCACTATTGCTCGTGGCCTGACCACTATCACGTGCTGGCGCATCTTTGGCCGCCCCTGAGGACTGGGTTGCGGAAGCCTTCTTGGTGAACGTCTTTCTTGGCAGCATCTTTGCATGGATGGCCTCAGTATAAGTAGGGGTAGATAGAAGTGGCACCGTTGGTGCAGACGAGTCTGTCGGCACAAGGAACTCAGGCACAGACTTGCAGTCCCCCTCGGCATGGCCTAACCTCCCACATTTCATGCAGAGTGTGGGAAGGTTTTCATATTCCAAACGGAACTTCTCACCGTTCACCTCGATTGCAGGTAGTAAAGGTTTTGAAGTATCCACCTCCACCGCAATCCTGGCAAACTTGCCGCGATGGCCGAATTGGGTGGTTGTGTCAATTTTGATAGTTTTGCCGATGAGATCGCTGATGCTGGAAAGTAGCTGGTTTTGGAAGAGATATACCGGCAGGTCGGCGATCCTCGCCCACACAACTAGCTTGCGTGGGATAGGATCCGAAGGACGAAACTCTTTAGACCATGATTGAACCGAAAGGTAGTGGTTGAAGATCAGCCATGGGCCTCCTGTCATGGCACAGACGAACTCATCTTTGTTGGCGAGTTGGATTATATAATATCCCATGTCGAGGTCGATCGCACGGAACTCCCCCGTCAGGTTCCAGAGCACAGTGATCCTGTTCATCAGGGCATTGAAGCTGATCGTGGTTCCCATGACCTTGATGATAACCGCGAATTTCCATGGTTCCATCAGCGGCGGGATGGAGTTAGGGTTGATGGTGATCTTCGGTATACTGCTGTTACGGTCCACATGGATATCTTCAGCCTTAAGCATGTCCGGCGGGACTTGAGCGAGAGTTGCAGGAATCTTGGTGGTGCGCCCGACTATCGCCTCATTGTACGATAGTGACGGGGCTTCATCATCCTATGACATGGCGGTATCTGTATCAAGTTTTTGGACAAGGACAGGGCTGCCATCGGGATAGACAGAAGTTGCAGCGGAAGCAGATTGATGGCGAGGGGGACCGGCGCCGGCCGCCGCCTCTCCCTCCGAACCCTAGCATCGCGTTCTAATTCAGACTAGCTGGAGAGTTGAGACTACGTTTTTATTTTGTTTGATTCAAAGAAATTAAACTTGTCTTATGATTTCAAAGCATATCACAAGGTTATATTAGGATTATAAGAATTCAATTATGATAATTAAGTTTATTCAACTCATTAAGCAAATTTAGGGGGCTTACAATACACACGCACGCGCGCGCGCCACGCCACGCCTCGCTTAGCCTGGCCTGGCCTGGTCGTGCACGACTTCAGGCTTGTAGATTGTGGACTGTGGAGAATGTCTTCTAGCTTCCATCTTCTTTTTACACTAGGATACAACTATATAATTAATTATTAATTTAATTAATTATTTCTTTTTTAATCAGATTTATTATCCTGACTAAAACTATCTTTTTGCGAATTTCTCCGCAATGTTGTATAAGAGCGGCCGAGTGGTCGCGTCTTAATGGAAATAGGATTACGGGGTGTGTAACACTATAAATAAACATCCGGTCATTAGGGTTAAATACATCTTTCAAACATGCATCCGTCAGCATTCGAGTTCGTGTTTGGCAAACCCTCCTGCGTGCGATAAGTTCGCCCATCCTCTCCCTCCCGAGACCTGATTTCTTAGGGGGTGGTTCATGTGGTCGCTGAGCTGCACTGGTGGTGCAACTCGTCTTTGTCTGCATCGTTCGTTGGCAAAACGAGTGAGACAACCTCTTCTCGGATTCGTGACCGGGTCGATTAGGAGAACGGTGTACGTGTAGAAAGGTTGAAAGACGCTAATTTTTTTTAAGTATATCACATTCGTTTCTCAACAAATAATCCGATTTACGTTCCTAACCTTTATTTTTATTCTCCTGCATTGTTTTATTCTATGCTTTCTTATCTATGAGCTTGAAGTGTTAACCTAATTGCATGTAAGGAGATAAATTAAAATTAACAACATAACTCTTGCTTAACGCCTGTCCAATCCTATGGAAATGACGCTACCACTCGTAAAAGCTGGAACGTACCTCGCCAAAACCCTCGACTCGCATCTAGATTCTAGCAGGTTCGGGATCAGCATCAGCGCCAATATCAGGTTTTGGATCAGTATCTTCTCCTCATGTCCACAAACGCGGCATATGTTGTCAACCCCAGAAGCAGGCTACTCGCACTCGAGTCAAGTCCAGACCAGTCCACGAGCAGCTGGGCCCCTAATGGCTGGACCAAGTGTGTAACTCCCGGGTCCCCATTACCACGCGAGTATCCCCGCAGACTGAGCAGCCGAGAGACAGCAAAGCTACTACTAGTTAGCCCCACAGGCTGCCACGTCCGGGCAGCGACAGGTGGTGGTGGTTGGTTGGGCCACTTTTTTTTTAAGGACTAAGCTTCGGGGACGCTCACGGTCGCGCGGGGGAAATCAGCCTTAAATCAGCCTCCAAACCGCACCACGCGACAGATGGTGATTGAGTGGTTTTTTTAAAATTACGTAATAGCCAAATAAATTTGTTTTACTTATAACTTTTAAACCGTAAAGAATTTTTTAATAAAATAGAAACGGTTGGTTTTGTTACGAAAATTGTAATCTAACAAGCCTAATATTGACATATTTTTGAGAAAAAATACAAAAATAATATATATAGTTTAATTGACAACCAACTATGGCGCTCATAAATGGTTATTGACACCTAAAATAGTTAGTTGACGCCTAAAATAATTCATTGACACCCAAAAGTATAAAGATGACGCTCAAATAAGGTATTGACAACTAAAACAACTATTTAACCATTTTTGGGCATTATTTAGTCATTTTTGGATGCTATAGAGCCCATAAATGGCTATTGACACCCAAAAATAATTAATTGACGTCCAAAATTGTATATTGACATCTAAAAGTATAAAGATGTCACCCAAATAAGGTAATTAACACTCAAAATAGTTCACTGACACCCAGAAGATTAAAATGACGCCCAAATAAGACATTTTTGGATGCTATGACGCCCATAAATGATTATTGACACACAAAAATGATTGATTGACGTCAAAAATAATTCATTGACACCCAAAAGTATAAAGATAATGCCCAAATGAGGTAATTGATGCCTAAAATGGTTCATTGACACCCAAAAGTATAAACATGACGCCCAAATGAGGTAATTGACGCTTAAAATGGTTTATTGACACCCAAAAGTTTAAAATGACGCCCAAATAAGGGATTGACAACCAAAACAACATAACGACACCGAAATAGCTCTGTTTGACATCTAAAAACCATTTAATAGCGCCCAAAATAGTTCATTTACGCACATAAATGGCTAATGACACCCAAAAATGGTTAATTGACCCTCAAAATGGTTCATTGATATCCAAAATAACATATTCATATCATTTTTATATTTTTTGTTAAAATATATCAATATTAGTTTTGTTGGAATGCATTCGTAACGAATCCAATGATTTTTATTTTGTTAAAAAATTCATCACGGTTTAAAAGTTATAAACAAAACAAATTAATTTGCATATTACACAACATCTATCAACTCATCAAATTAAAACATGTCACATCATTACTTCTAAATCAACTTCTTCCCCAGCCTCTTCTTATGCGTGAGGCGCGCTTAAAACCCAACGGATGTGAGGAATCATTTCCGTTTTTTTAATAAACCCCTCACGCGTGCTGACGCGGAAACCGCTGACACCGACGCCACTAACGCTGAATCGCAGCTGATAGTTCCGATTTTTCTATCACGTCAGAGAAACACCAAAAGATGTAGAACTATACGTCTATACACACAGAACTAAGCATCATTGCCCAGGTCATCTTTTTATCATATCATATCTTTTCATTAGTGATAATTATACTTCCCAATAAAGAAAACAAGACTGCTCAGGCTTACTCTTATGGACTTTAACGCACTTTGACTGGGGTATATCGTTCTAACCTTTTTACCGTGCACTAACGGAAAAGATAGCGTTCCTATAGGTTTGAGTAGCCTTCAACTCAATGAGTTGGAGCTCCTTCATTTGCCTCTTTGATTTATCACACACTATCCTCTAGTAAAGGCTATATTCTTTGTAGAGATTCCGTAATTAATGCATAGCACCCTGTTACACCAAACTTGTTTCCTTTTGATATTTTATCCCCTCATCAGATATCACCCACCGTAACATCTTTGTGAACCTTCAAGTGTAAGTTCAAATACAAACCCAGTTCCCGTTGCTATTTGCATGGCCAAATTGACATACCGTGGTTAGCACACTCAAACACCATGATCGTGTTCAACAAAACAAGTAGCACCAAAAAAAAAAGCTACAATGTTTACCATTAGTACATATCATCCACATACTCCAATAAAGTGACCACACTTAAAGGTAGTGTACTGTCCAAGATGATTTTATTATGATGAATGGTGATCAACCCCTTGAAGAATATATAAAGTCTATTCGATGTAGGTGTTTGTGTGTGTCCATGTGTGCAATACTTTTTGTATCAATCAATATTTGACTCAAACTTGTGTTGCTTTCATATCACTCAAATACTTTATAATGAAGTGGAAGCATATAGGTTCTGCTTAAATACCCAAGGTGTATGTTCATTTTCACCCTTTTCATAAGGTATATAACTTCTTTTCATTAGATAATATATATATGTAGAAAATCTAAATTTTATAGTAAACTACATATAACATGTCCTAAAGATTAAAAAATCACTTACACTACTGCTACACCCACATCCATACTAACCACTAATTATGAGATTAGGGAATAAATTAAGAATTAATACATCGACAAACATCACTCTTATTGTTTTCGATTGAAAACTTTTGACTTACTCACATTCAATCACATGAGCCAACTTTGTAAAGGAATTTGAACCTTTATTCCTCTAATGTGATTTCAAACATAATGATACATATCCAAAACTTTCATTCTAATTCTCCCATTTCCATGTACAAAAGCCTTGACAATTTTGATACATACTCTATCAATAAATAAATAATATTACACATCACCATTCACAACTCTCTTATTTCCCTATGATGATCTAGAGTGAGAGGGGCCGACTGAGCTCGACTAGTTTGATATATAAATCTTATGACAAATCTACTCTACTTCATTTACATCTTCACACATGGTTTCCTTAAAATTTTGTGGGTAAAGGGCTAAGCTACTAGCTCAGTGATTCAGTAAAAAAATAAAACAATCTAAAGCAATAAACTAGATACTTTATCTTTTTTTTATCATTTGATAATAAAAGCAATATAGTAATGCATATTGAAGGACTAGTTATATAGACATTTACAAATTAAATTATAGCATGCATTGATTCAAAATATTGCAAGTATCAATATACTTCTCATCATTAATCTCTTTCTAGTCTTTCTTAACTTTTACTCAACATGTCCATTGAACGGACTACTAGGTTGTCTAGTTGAGCATAACTAAATGATAAATGAAATTGTTTAAACTATATTCTCTTTTACTATTCCCCTGAACTAACTTGGATCATACAATCCAAGTGAAAGCTACTACCACATGATCGTACAAGTGTTAAGGTAAACTTGGGAGCTTAAAACTTCTCCTAACTCCTCATTCTGAGTCGAGGTTGCCTTGTAAGGCATGGCAGAGACTAAACAATTGTTGTAAAATTGTAATCCTTTGTCATGGATACTATGGAGGGGTACTTCTAGGCTAAAAAGCCTCTAACTCCATGTAATGTAGTTCCACAAGGGCCGACACATAATATAGAGCAATTGCTAGAAGGAGTAGGTCTAGAAGTTTAAAGAGTGGGATCCGAGAGGGGATCTGCTCAAATACATCATATATATATATATATATATATATATATATATATATATTACAAAGGGATATAAATCTAATTTATTAGTATGTTTCAAGATATCAAATGTAGCAGCAGAAGATAAAATATCTAACTATTACAATGCTTGATATTATCACTATCCTTCACCACGCAGTGTGATACATAAGAAAACTAAAACATAGGATTAGTAGAGGGTTATCTAACCATGTCGATCTCCAAGAAGGTTCAACTACTCTCAAAGTTGTCGTGGACAAGTTTGGTTTTCTCCTCCTTGATCTACACCTGGGGTTGGAAGTATACCCCACAAAAAGGAAAAAAGTATATGTATCGGCATAAAAATTGGTATGTGTGTACTAAATCGGGATTGAGAAACATTATAAAAAAAATATATTTAAATGTAACAAGGCTTTCCATAGAAGAGGAAAGAACAACCCAGGAAGGTATCAAAAGAATACGAATATCAAAAATGATAATAAGCCAATGAATAGATGAAAACTTTTATTAAAAGAATACGATTGAAAAAGAATTCTTAAAAAAATTGGCGATTCATTCATCATGTCGCATGGGTTTGAACTCTTGACCTCCCGGTCATACAACACAACTTTTACCACTTGAGTGCCACTTTATTGGAAAGAGTTCTTACCATATAACAATATTAAAAAATAATAATCAGTGCATGTAAATAGTTAGACTACTTTATTTATTTACGAATAAGACCCACAAAATCTCAAGCCTTAAATATTTTGAGTGGAAAACGCACACCCTGGACGGAATACGCGTACCCCTATAAATATATGAGCGGAATATGCACGATGTTGTATATATATGATTGGAAAACATACACTTGGGATAGAGTACTGTGACGACCCCAATTTCTATATACTTAGTGGCATAAAAAGATATGCGTGCACTCATATCTATAGATGTCAAAAGGGAAAATATAAGAAATTAGGATAATCAACTAAAAATAGAGATAAGCCAAGATCATGTTCACATCATCAATGATAGCCACACAACACCTCATTCATTGATAAAAGACAAAGTCATACATGCTGATAAAAGAGAAGGAAGAATAATAAGTCTATGAAAAGAAAATATGATTATTACATAGTATCTATATAACATCCTATTACATCATCTAGGAAAGAAAACCATCTAACTGAAATGACAAAGGTGAGAAGTAGAGATCTATCTATTATCCTCCAAGCTCATTATTTAGTGGCTTCTGGTACTTTGAAACGCTTCACATGTTGTTTGTACCTAGAAAATACGAGAAACAAAAATATCAACAAAGTTGGTACGTGGAATTAAAAGCTATACTATGCTGGTATATAAAATACTCGAAATTGGAGAAAGGGGAAGAAAACAATATTTAAAGGCGGAAAATTAGGTAATCCCAAATTATTAGCCTCATTTAGAATGAATATGCATTACTATGGTGGACTTAGCACAAACATACATATTGGGCCCTATCCCTACGTACCTTGTACCATTAGGGATCTCTGCGTACCTTATACCATTAGGGAGGTGCTAGTCAACATTAATACCTTCCCTCTCTAATAGGGAGATTAATGAGCACCACTAGTAACTACATTTTATTTTTCTTGTTCATTCATATTCTTAATCGTTCAAGGCAGAAATTGTCAATATACATACATCAACATCTACATCCAGTAATGTATTTCAAATACACACAAACAAGTACACATATATTAACATCCAACAAATCTAGTCATATAATTATATCCACATACCTTTAACTTTCAGATCTGAATTCCACAAGTCCTAGGTTATGGGAAGGATAGTAGATCACCCTGAAAGATAGCAAAACCCTAAAGTCACCATAGTTTCTCATTAATCAACATTAATTATTATTATTATAATTAGGATTTAGGTTATTTCAGATACCACTTAGGATACATATGATTCAGAGTTGGGGTCTGAGATTAGGGTTAATCAAGTTCATTCAAGGGCAATTAATTGTTTGACATAAAATTGTATAAGGTATACATTATGAAGAGTGAAATATGAAAATTAGGGTTTTTCTCCCTTATCGAATCAACTATCCTTATTAGATAGGATTTCGAGTGAAATGATGATCAGGACCCTAATTAGGGTTTAATCTATTCCCAAGGCAGATTTGGAAATTAGTAATGACCATTATTACACAATATATAAATATTAAAGGGGTCATTAGGTATGTAGGCCATATTTTTAGAGAAGGAATCGGATCTAGGACCTAACAATATTTTATTTAAATAGATTGCATTTTTCTAATAAAAATGATATATAGGTTTGATATATTTCGATATTCCTATCATTTTCTAGGGTTTTTCTAAAATAAGGCTTTTTGCAAAGAAATAAATGGGTTGTAGGCTTACGTGGCAGACTAGGATTGGTCTGTGTAGGCACACCCTTCCTTGTTGGCATGTGGGCCCCTTTCTCGAGGACATCTATTATTCAACACTGTCTACTTCTTCCCTTCTCCTTTACTGGAGCACGAGCAAGAGCCTGGAGCAGCTCCGACGATGGCTAAGTGTGCAAAAGGCCTGCCTTGGTTGCAGGAAAGGAGCCTATCAAGTTCGCGGTGATGGCCCGAGCCTAACCAAAGCCTTCTGGCGTTGTGGCTCCCCCAGGAGCTCTAAGCCAACACGGGCAGGTGAGATCACTGGTGAGAGATTGGTAGGGGAGAACAAGGTGTTGCAGTAGGTTGGAGATGGTCAGAAAGCGATCCGGACTGAGGTGAATGTGATGGCGGGGAGTAATTTGTGGGGCGAGGTCAGTGGTGGTGTCGCCGAGGCAGTGCAGTGACAGAGGAAAGGTTGTCTTGTGGTAGTGCTTGGAGGTCAGGTGCCTCAAAGTGAGTTTTGTGGGAGTCTAAGGGAGGTCCAGCGGAGCTGTTGGAGGCATTATATATGCACTTGAGGGTGAGGGCAGTGAAGCCCTAAAATCGGCCGCCGCTGCTAGAAGAAAGGTGAGGAAGCGGGAGTTCATTCTCCCAAATCCGAGTGCGAGGGGCGTCGAGTGAGGGTTTGTTAGGTTTGATTTGTGGAGTAGAATATATCCTCCAAAAATCTCGCACGATCGTTGTGGGAGTTGGGCGCGCCAGATAGCTTTGGGGTCGGCGCACTGTTGGAGTCCAGGCCGAAGATGGCGGAAGGTAGGAGACAAGGTCTTGGTCCCTTGGATCCTGAGCGGATCAGAGTCCATCTGATCGGACGGTTGGGGACAAATCCCAGTGAGTGGACCATGCCCAGCAATCTCAAATGACCGCGTGACATGATTTTTGACCAATTAAATCGAAAACCTAGGTCCTAGAGCTACTAGATGGTATTATACACATGATTTTCAAATGTAAATAACTCTAAATTGGTAAATCCGATTGTAATGAGATTTTAGGCATAGCTTTGTAATGCTATGATGTAGCTATGGTGCAATATTGGAGTCAAAATTCGATTATTGACTATGTCAATTGACTAAATGTCATAATGTTTGTATTATTGACTTTATGTATTATTATGGGTGATCTTAAGTGAAATTGATAATCCATTTAATCAATTTAGTGAGAGAGATGATTGAGGGAATAATTGGAATAATTTAATTGTAGGAGAGAGAAACTAAATAACATATATATATAAACTCACTCTGTCACAAGTACACACGTCCAAATATTATGGAAGTACATATGTACTACTATAATAAATAAACTTAGTCTACTTGCACAAAAATAACATGTAAAGGCAAGAATAAGTCTAGTCAATCTGAAATAATAGGATGAGGTCATCCAATAGTTATAATATGGGGTCAAAAGACTCATAAACCAATATATAGTTATTTCCACAATAAGATGCTTCACAAGATCACAAAAGTCATGATTCAGATGAAAAATATATAAGTAAGAGTTTAATATAGATCAAGAACACAAAGTCATTAAGATTAGACTCAAATAGGTCATCAATTCAAGAAAGATAACATTTATCACTCATATGCCTCAAAGATGCTCGAGAGAGAGAGAGTAAAGAAAATAATTTCTCAAGACTCATGAGGGGGATGCAACATACCTCAAGATATTTGTAAACTTATCAAGATACAAATCTTAGATCAAAGTCAGGGTCAGAAATGGTTCTAAAGATTGCAATATCGATGGTTGAAAATAGATAACCAGGCGATTACAAATCTTTGATGGCTCATCCAAGGGACTTGAATAGGAGGATAAGGGAGAATGTTAGGAGTCATTTTCTATTGGTTAAGTGATTAATATTTGCATGAAGGCCATCAAAAGAGGTCTATATATAGGACTTTTGTCTTGGGTAGGAAGAAACTTATCTATTTTTGTTTACTAAAGAAAAGATTCAACATATATTGTAAAAGGAGAGAAGTTCAACATTATTTGACAAAGGATAGGAAAGAATAACATAAAAATGTCATTTCCCTTCCATTCAATTATGTATATATTTTGCCATATATTTTTGTTTTTTATCAACCTGATCACATATATGTTGACTATTATGTTCATAATAAAGAGACTTCTAAATATCTCATTGTGTAATTATTTACTCAATATAAACAGATATAATAAGTTAATGTAAAATCATGTAGGATATACTTATTGAATTCCTTTTATTATTCTATTTATCAACCTCTTATGTACACTTATTCATTCCATTGCAAAAAGACTTCCTCACAATGTTTGTCTTCTGACGTTAGTGTAATTAAAACACGTATAATAATTTTAATTCTATAAAATGCATTGTTTAATTAATGTCAAGTTAGATCAAAACCTCTAAACTTGAGGCAACCACACACACACATACACACACACATATATATATATAGCTCATATTTTATATTAATTATCTATGGAGTAGATAGGTGTCAAAACTAATTATTATAGACACATAAATTTCAAATCAATAGGGTGTAAACATTGTCCATCGAACCATTTTGCTTTTATTTCCTTGTCGTTAACGATTTTAGGAGGTAATAGTAAGGTTTACTAAGGAAATCATTTTATCAAGATTATTATTATTTCATATTTGTGTTAACTAATTGATATATAAATTTGGTAATGTTTATTTACTTTCAAACAAATATATAATCCATTTAACATATTTGTTTCCTTTATGATATGCTAATGTGATTATTTTCATTTATTTATTATTTTCAAATATTACATAGAGTGACTTAGTTTTTTAAAATTTGTTCTAATTTATTAAAATATCTCACATATTACACATTATTGCAATTACCTTGGTCATGTTGTATTTGGAAAGTAAATACATTTTTATGTTTTTTGTCATGATAAATTTTCTATAGATTTAACATGCGTGTAGACAATTATTTCCCTTTACGTTATACCAAAAATTTTATTTACAACTTCATATAAATTATATATATATATATATATAATCCATAAAAGTTGGTTTACATTATATATTAGATGTTTAATATTTTTGACCTTATCTTTTATTTTATTTTCTTAAGGAATTTGAGGCATTTAGAAACACTCATAAGATGTGAAACTTGGCCTACAAGAAAACTAAAATGTGAGGAGTCAGACTTCATCATTAATTTTCTATTTTGGAAATGATTACCATTTTATTTAATATTATGAACTTTAATTTATATTCTCTCTCCTAAACTAAAATAGGATAGATAAGATTGTCCAATTATTGTGAAATTTCACACATAGACTAATTTTAATACATTAAACTCTAAGTTGGCATTAATTTCTCTTTTGAAATCATTAAACATATTATTTAATATATTTTAGTAAAAATTCACATTTTTTTAAAGAAATTAAGATAATTATTATCATTCAAACAATGTAAAACTTGGGACCCAAGTTAATTGGGAACCAACAAATACATTTTTATCATTATCTTTGTGTTTTGGAATTTCCTTTTGTGAGTTATATCACCATTATGATTTAGACAAACTATCTGCATATATATTGATTATCTTCAATTAGAGCCTCATTAATTTCACATTGTTACAAAAATAGTTATATATTGTTAATAATGCACATAATTCCATATTTTACACATTTAACATATTTCATCAATTAATTTTATATTTATTTAAATAGTAGATTATTATTAATATTTATGGACATGGAATTACCAATTGTTACTCTAAAGCATAATATACATTTCTATTAAGCCATTATGTGACTATTAGTTATCAAAGGAAATACATGTAACATATTAACACATATTTAAATTATTATGTGAATGTATGAGGTTGTTTAATTTTATCGTTGTTTAGTCAAATCTAGAAATTGATCTCACACTCTTTCTGGCTATGGAACATGGTAAGATTTTAAGTTTGGTTTGTTATAACACTCCACCCCTTAAAGGATTTCATTCTCAAAATCTAAACATCTATATATTATCATCCAATTACTTTCCATCCCTTAATAGATTTAACCTAATAATATAACTATTATACATATCATCGCTAATTGTACATCTTTTAATTGTGTACACTTTTTTATATTATTTATGCATCCAACTAACATGTCATATACATCTAGGGTTGAATTTTAGTTCCTTCTGATTCTAACCTAGCGACCCTAAGGTTCACATCTCAAAACTAAAGATTTATCTAGTACAGCGTTTTGCAAATTAGAGGGTTGATGACGGAACCCTCTCTTTTAATCAACATAAATGCCAAACGTTAGAGAGAATCTCTTAAATCTAAACCCCGATCAAGCAAAAAACACTTTATTGTTAAAAAAACAATTAACACAATATACAACAAACACAGATAAATTTTTCCTTTTTCTTTCTTCACAATTTTCACAAACCAATGTCACATCAAGGACCTCACAATAAGATAACACAAATATTATTCAACTCCATCAAAATTAGAACCAAACCTTATGGCTCATGTGAAATTCAATTTACAATAGATACATGTACATGAATCAACAAACTTTGTATACTATCCATCCTGGGAAAGAGAGTGTACAAGGACAATCTAATCTATCTAGATTATTCTATTTATATCTTATTTGTAACAACCTCTCCGCTGCATAGCATTATACCTAAAAACATTTAAAAGAACCTCATGAGACTCATATAGAACCCCAATGAGTGGATACCTCACACTTAATCTGGTACATGCATCATCATCAGATTAAGTATAATGAACTTCAAAGAAACTCACATATATTGAAAAGTCTAGCAAATAATTCTAGCATAAGGAAAATCTAGTTTACAATGATAATCTAATCAAACAGATAAGGAAATCACTTAAACCAATTATAACTAAAAAAATCTTATAGAGTATGTCTGTGAACAAATCAGCAGATACTTCTTAGTTTAGGTTAACAATCCTTCTGCATGAGTAATAAGTCAAGTTCTAAGCATGTTGAATCAATACTAACATTATTTTTGTGACACTCCACCAGCCGGACCAGGGACACATCCTATAGTCCTAAAGCTGAAGCACACATAAGGAATGTCTACCAAATAGTAATATCAAATGAAAAGAAATATAAACCATATTCAGAGTGGATATAAATACCAACATTTATAACTTGTCAAGATGACAGATCACAATATGAAATAGATAATCTCTATAATAACATGATTACTTTCCACAATAAGAAGCATAATAAACAATGACAAATCATAAACTAGAAGTACAAGGAATGTAACAACCATTCAAATAATGTTCTACATGGCTTGTCATCTTTTATTCATTTGCCCTGAAACTACTTGGCTTGTACCTCACCCAAGTAGAAGTCATCACGTATGATTCTTGTGTCAACAACTCACCATCACTATCTTAGGGTTTAGTCGGCCACCCTAAGATATCAATAGAATACCTTGGCCACCTCAGGGTTTCCTAAAGAGCTTCACATCCTCATATCGGGTACACAAGATAGGAACCAAAAAAATATTATATCACATATCACAACATTTCACATATTTCATTTAATTAGACTCTTTTCCTCATGGACATAGACTTTCACATCAAGGATTTAGGGTCAGAGTCACTCTAGATGACTCACTCCTAAATGTTAGTGGTCTAACCTTTAAGATCTTGGTGCACACTCTGGAAATCCTTCTCATAATTCTTCAATTACTACAAGGAGATCTATTTTGTTTCCCTAGTGTGGTCCGCGGGCAAAACTCACAGTGTTCAGGGCATCTAACTAGATGTTTCATCATTTCACTTGTTATTAATCTCTTTTACTCATCTTAATAGAATTCAAAACAGCATAGATCATATCTTTGTGTTCTCATATAACTATAATAACATGAAACATATTAGGCTTATCAAAAAGACAATGATTATAGAAAGAAGCACAAAAAACCTATAGTTTGCAACACACGATTCTTTTCATTTTCTACATCATCTCATAGCAGTCATTATCAGTGGGATTTCAGCCTGAGACATAATATCATTGTGCATCATTTACCCCATTAGGGTCTTATAATCATTAGTGGGCTTTAGCCCGAGACATAATCGCATTGTGCAACATTTACCACATTAAGGTTTTATCATCATCAGTGGGCTTTCAGCCCAAGACATAATCTCATTGTGCAACATTTACCCCATCAAGGTTTTATCATCATCAATGGGCTTTCAACTCGATACATAATCTCATTGTACATCATTTACCCCATCAGAATTTCTCAAATGTAAGCAGTGCATATTAAATTCAATTTCAACATATTTCTTATCAATTCATTCTATATCACAGTTCTTAAAAAATATTCATAGAGGCATTAAACTAACAAAAAAGAAAGCATATAGATATTTTGTATCATTCATCATATTTAGAATAGATTTATCATACAATATATACTTATTCAATCTGGATTTTAATAGATGTGAATAAATTTCATGCATATACATGCATAACACACTTAGTTGTCTTCTTTTTATATTTCACATTCTTCAATTAGAGTTACTCATAAATGCATGTTGAATATCGTTTGAAGGCCATCAAAATAATACATCCTCGGATTAAAAATATTCTATCAAACAATCACAATCCCAGAATACATTCTTGTAAATCAATTTGATGCTTGAACCTCATCTTTTAATTGAATTCAACTATAGTTATGTGCACTCCTTAATCCCTCATTTGAGATTATTATTCAATTACATAATCTAACTCATCATTTCAGGGTTAGAATTAGGTTCTTAGATTCGTCCACTAATTCTGATCTTTTTCCTTCATTTCATATTCATTAGTCTCAACTTCTTTCATGTCATGTTCAATACATTTTTGGAACCAGTCATATTTAATTCACTTTATATACAATGCTTCTCTTCTCATTGACATCCACCAGATTCCAACTTTAGTATATTGCATTCAATTTTGTCTAAGCCACATGTAATTAAAATAAAAGATTAAAGACTTCATCATAATAACTTCATTAGTTTCATCTTTAACTAGCCATCACCATTCTGTACATTTTTCTTCACATTGTTTTTCATATTTAGATAAGTGTACCATGTCATTACCATAATCAACAATGATCATTCTTTATTGTACTACTCACTTTAGCTTAAAAGAATGGTTTAGGTTACATCTTCTTACACCATAATCTTTAATAATCACTTCATGATTCATTGTTATGTAGCTTATATAAAAGGATCCACATTCATGTGAGGGATACTCATCATTTCATTAGTCATACTGAAACAAATGCATTAGGCTCAGATCATATTAATAAGACTCATCGTATTCAATTGAAGTATTTTTTTTGGGAATCGTGGAGGCGATAGGAACAAAGGAAGCAATAAAAAAATTTCTCCATGTTTCCTATGAATAGGATCTGGTCGACAATGTCATATTGGGAATGGGAGTGTAGGGATATACCTTGTTACAGAGTAAGTCCAGCGACATCCCTTGGTGCAATGATGTGTGTCACTCTTAGAGTACATAGACAGTCCTCAACCATCCTCCGAACGCAAGAAACTCAGTTTCTCCATCTCTAGTTGGTCCACGTGGATGGACTGGAACTCCATGTCACACTTCTCTGAACTGGAGGGAAGGAGCAACCTTCTACTTGATGATGTACTAGCATCAGTGCTCTCATTCTCTCTCACTTGGGGATGATGATGGCTAGGGTTCACGTAAAAGAGTATAACCTCAGCGTGAGCATATGCGTTAGCCTAAAATTCAGTCATCATACCCCTATAAATAGCATAGAAAGGAAGAATGGTTTTCCAAAACCCTCGAGAAACAAAAGGCTACGACTGCATTAAAATAAGCCACTCATAAACCATTAAAATAATATTCTGGAATCACTTAATTAACCAATTAATCACATTAATAGATCAACTAATTTCATCATCTGCCTATACTCATTCACTCGGGAATAGCTAGAAGACTTAGATTAAATCTAATTAACTGTGATAAACACTTTAACCAACTAACTAAGATTGTATTCCAATATTATCATAGTAGATAGCCTGAACATTCCAATAATCAGTTTGATTAGATAAAATTTCAATCACATCCAAAATTATACTCTTATTCCAATCACACCCTATGTGTGTGACCTGGTAGGCTCCACATTATGTTGGAAGTGATATTCATAATCATATTATGATTTTGCTAGCAAAGATTGGTATGTAGTAAGAGATCATTGCTACCCAAGTAATTGGAGAAGTTGGAGAACAACTTAACCTATCATCCATGATTGGTGTTATAACGAATGTATAGTTCCTTTGTCTTTGATATCCAGATTGAACTCAAGACATGGAATTGTCATCCTTTTAAACATTCAATCCATGTTCCTTGAACAAGAGAAGACTATCTGAGATATTGTAAGCTCAATATCACATATTGACTCGCATCATCATGGTCATACATTTCTCAGTCTCACTTATCAAGTGGCCATGATATCATACTCCTATTGGAGGGAAAAATCCCATCTACATTACTCATAGTCATCCCCATGTGTCATATTGCATCTGAGCACCATTTTTATGGCAACCCTTATTCAGGATCACGATGTAGGATGTCAAAGCACATTGAACGACATGTGATGAGTGTAATGATTTCAGGTCTAAGACCCACAATCACCACCATCACTATGAGATGTGACTCTAACTACCAATCATGTTTTCCATGTGTCACTCTCAAGGTGGTTTTGTTCTATAAATTTTATCTGTTGGGTTTTAGGGGAGACAGAGAAGGCAGCGGAAACAAAAAATTTCTCCCCCAAACCCGAAACAAGGAAACGCGTCAACGTCTATATAATAGGAAAGGATGGTTTGTGGAATCATACCTTGTCCCGAGGCTTGCTCGGCGACAATACCTTGCGCCTTGCGCGGTCTTCAAATCTGGTCTTCTACGGTGTCTGTGCAGCTCCTGGTCACACCGGGACTGACGACTTCTGATCTCACTGGACTGTCGGATGACAGTTGTCCTCCTGAACGGCAGAATCCTCCCACCTCTGAAGTAGTCCACACAGACCACCTGGAACTCCACACTCCTTGTCCCACAAGGAAGTGGAAGGAGTCGCACCCTCCTGTTGACGTACTAGTCGCCAACACACTCTCCTGCCTCCAGTTGCAACTGTAGTTGTCCTTCCCTTGCTGCACCTCTCTTTGCGGGTAGCACGTGCTCGGGCTCTCTCTCGGTTACCAAAACCAGAGAGAATGACAACTTTGCAGAGCAACTGGTTGCACTGAGTTGTGTTTTTGAGAAGCCCCCAATACCCCTATATATAGGAGGGTCATGGGACAGGGTTCTCTATCCCAGACAATACGAGACTAAAAGCAGGAGTAGAAGGGTTCGAGATTTTCCACAAAAGCAACCAACTTGCAACCTGAACCGATCAGTTCACAAGTGAACCAGTCGGTTGGGGACCTGAACCGGTCGGTTGACCCCTCAACCGATCGGTTGGGACACCTCAACTGGTCGGCTCACAAGTGAACCGGTCAGTTGGTGGTCCTAGTCGGTTCCCAATTGACTTTCCTTCTTTTATTTCTAATTGGTATCGAATACCAATCCTATTTCCAATCAAATTGGAAAATTGAAACGAAAGGAAAATTATCACCAATCCTACTTTCTCAACTTGCTCAGTTGCACCAGTTAAATCGATCGTTTCAACACTTGAAGCAATCGGTTCACCCTGGACTTGAGCCGATCGGCTCAACACTTGAGCCGACCGGTTCAGCAACCTCAGTCGACCGGTTCAGCACATGAACCGGTCGGTTGGGAGTGTAGATTGTGTAGAATCAGTCAATTGTAATTTCAATCAATCTGATACTCCAATCAATGTGTCCAACACCTTGAACACTATGATATTGAACTATCAACTGATTGAGTGTTTAATTAAACTACTAAACTCCTTTAGTAATCAATCTAAACATTGCTTGTGGACAAAACTCCTCTTCCAAGTTAAAATCCTATGTGTGTGACCCTGCAGGTCCATTTCACGTTGGCAGTGAAAGTACATAACACTTATGACTTCACAAGCAAAGAGCGGTCCCTAGTCACACATCAGTGCTACCCAAGTGAAAGTAGAAAGTTGGAGAACAACTTTCAATCCTACAATCTGTGAATGGTGTTACAGCGAATGTATAATTCCTTTGTCACTGATATCCCGAATGAACTCGAGGCATGGAACAGTCATCCTGTCCACGTTCATTCACTTTCTTGATCTCAGAGTAGACTGGAAGAGATATGTATGACATCAATATCACATATTGATTCACACATGCATGCACGCCTTTCTCAATCCTACTCATCAAGTGGCCATGGATATCAAACTCCCTCAGGAGGGACAAATCCCATATCTATCACTCACCCCTCAAAAGCCCCATGTGTCAAAGCCACCCAATCATCACCTTTATAACAACCAATGTTTCAGGACTGCGTTTGATGATGTCAAAGTGTGCCCAATGACATGTGTTGAGTGCAGTGATTTCAGGTCTAAGAATCACATTCACCACCATCACTGTGAGTATTGACTGTGACTACCATGTCATGGTTCCATGTGTCAAACTCAGGGTGGGTCTGTCCGGTACACTTGTTCTCTAACAAGTACCTATGTGTTTGGTTTGATATCTCTATATCATGACTAATGAGATTCTGTCATCAACCAACACCACAATCTAGCCTTGTGTGTCATTGCTGTCTATCTACCTTCCACAATGACATCCGACTAGGGACATAACAAGAATGTACAAACTCTTAGCATCTGTATGATCTCATCGTTCAGGTCCTTAACCTGAAAGCATACGTCATTGAGTACTGTCATTCTCTAGACATTCGATCTGTTCTATCACTATCTCATAATACTGAACCAGAAAGAATTGGAAGCTTGCCTTTGATGTTTATCAAATCAATCTTAATGTATCCCAACAATCATCCCATGATTGGCTCTCAGGGCATACATACCAACAGACTCCCACTTGCACTGCGAGCCAATCACCCTTGAATCATATTCATAGTGATATTCAAACATGTCCCACATGTTACTATGATCTTGTGCGAACAAAGTGAGTAATGGAAACACCTTGCCAAAGTCAGTATAAATTGCATGTCTCTCATCTCTTCGATGTACATTGCACGTATGAGATGGAGTTTCCATAATATGTGATCTAGTATTCCTCTGCTAACCTTTAGCCACATTGCATGATCAAGGATTCCATACTTGTCATCAATGAGCGGAATATCTATAAGTTCATCTCATGAACTTCTAGATCCATATAGTATCTACTGCTGTTCTCTAATGCATAGATACTCGGCATTTCCTTTTAAATGGTTTTATTGGAACACTTCCAATTATCAACAAACTTTCAATTTTATACATCCTATGTATATATTTTGCGATTAATTTTCTGTCCTTTCAGAAGTTCACATCAATGTAACTCTTTACATTGAACTCTTCCTTATCTCCATAGAACTAGTACTTCTCAAGTACTTATCAAGTTCTTATGATATTCCAGTAACCCTTACTGGAAGTAGACAGCCATCCACTCGTCATGTCCCACATACGAGTTATCAGGATGAGCACATCATATTGTCATGTCGTACATATAAGATGATGAATGCATTTTATTCTTGACATGTCCATACATGCAAGATAATGGGATGATTACATACATGATAGATCCATATCTATTCTTAGTGTTCCCATTCTTCATAAGAATTGGACACTTGGCCTTGGGATACTAACTTCATGTAGCATGGACAAGTTTTCTCCCACTGAATCTGTGTATACTGAACACTTCAGTACAGATTGCCAATGTATGCTTTCTCTTTTTAGGTCAAGAGATTTTTCGAGAACTGACTCTATAGATCTCTATTCCTATCACATAGGAAACATCTCTTTCTTCCTTAAAGATAAATTCCACTTTTGGATTTCCATTCTAGAACATTTCCATTTCACATCAACATGTGGAATGTGAATACGCTCCCACTAAATCACAGATCCCTTCTTTATCTTTGACATATCAGTCAAACCCTTTGACTATATCATCAAAGTAAAGATCCAATCCTGAGTTGCTTATACTCAATCAATCACATTGATTAGTCCATTGTAACTTATAGACTTCAATTGCATTAGTGGATTCAAAAACCTCATAGGTTGTGTCACGTACACATCCTTGTTTTATTCCTCATAGGAATGCGGTTTTAGTATCCATATGCCAAATGCCTTAGTGATTAAGTTGCAATCAACAAGCATCATCCTTCTCAAAATGTTATTCATGTATCTTAACACTTAAGATTCATTTGCACTTATGGATTTTATCCAATGGGTGCTACCATCAAGGTCATACCTTATGGTTCACATGGATGTCATTTAGGATGTAATGGTCATAAACCATAACTCAAAATTTGATTCCTCATATTTATCTAGATAGTTGACTCATCACATGAACAACTCATCACATAGATAATTGAGGTGTATCTGTTAAGGATATAATAACTCACAACCCTTGTGATTCTTAATTTCTTTTTATTAGTGTGGGGTATTCTTTTATTAAGAATAATTTAGTTATTTGATAATCATTCTCTAACTCCTTAGAGTATGATTCCTTCTTGATTTAGACATCACCATGCCTTAATCATGAGTTCACTATGATACACTATCATAATTACTCATAAGGATCTCAAACATTTGGTCTAAGTATTTCATTCATTGATCTCATCAAGAATTAACACTTTACCAAATTTGCACTTCATCTTTGATAATCTTGAACACTTCAAGATATTCATATTGGTATTTCTCTAAACACCATTTGAAGTATTAGCATTTGTTCCAATAGGTATGTAAATACATCACATGTATTATACCTAATAGGATAATCATTCTCCCACTACCTTTAGTGAAGATTGATTAATCATGTCCAAGATATTCATGTCTCTTACTGGTTCTCTAACCAAAAGAGTCTAGATTTATCCATCATATGGAAACTAGAAATGAATTTCTCATGATTGATGCTAATTTGATTGTTTGAGTTATCTATAACTTTTAGGTATCATTTTATCTTATGCATATCAAATACCACAAGATAAACAAGGCATTGCCACAAAGATCATATCTTTTAAGATTGAAACATCAACTTTATTGATTGCCATCATTGTCATACAATATGCAAAATAAAGTGTTTCTATCTATTGACGAATATGAAATAACAGTTCATAATTGTATTACATGCCTTGTAGGCTAAAAATAAACTAAAGTACTCCTATCTATGGCGGCAACACTTGCCCCAATTATGAGTGCTTTACACTTTACATCTTGGTATCATATACCTCAAAAAGTGTTACAAGTTTACTTTCATGACACCTTTAAGTAGAGACATCAGTCGCCTCCTTCTTGTTTTGTTCTTCCAGATAGAGAGGACAATTCCTTTTCCAATGTCCTAGCTTTTGACAATGGTGGCAATTTCCTTTCTTGGTCACGCCTCCCTTGGCCTTGTGAGCTGAAGACGGCTTGGACTCCTGGCTAGCATCATAACCTTTCTTAGCTTTGCCCTTGCCCTTTCTCTTGGACTCACCTTTCTTGCTTGTGATCACCATCACAGGCTTAGGCTTGTCCTTCTTCATCTGTATCTCGGCTGTCCTCAACATGCCCAACAACTCTGACAGTGGCCTATCAAAATTGTTCATGTTGTAGTTCATCACAAACTGACTATAGGATTCTGGCAACGATTGCACTATCACGTCAGTAGCCAACTCTTGGCTCAGTGGAAATCCCAGTCTCTGCAGGTTCTCCACATACCCAATCATCTTGAGTGTGTGAGGACCAACTGGATCTCCTTCTGTCATGACGCACTTGAACAGTGCCCTTGAGACATTGTATCTCTCTTACCGTGCCTGATCTTCATACATGTTCTTGAGATGCTGAATCATCTCAATGACACCCATGTTCTCATGCTGTCTCTGCAACTCATGGTTCATAGAACATAACATCAATCACTTTGCATCAATGGCATCATCAACATGCTTCTTGTAAGCATCCCTTTCTGCCTTTGGTGCATTAGGAGCGGGTTCCTCTGGAATTGGAGTATCCAGGACATAGAGCTTACGCTCTTGAGTGAGAACAATTCTCAATGTCCGATACCAGTCGTGGAAGTTTGTCCCATTTAGCTTGTCCTTTTCAAGGACCGATCGCAATGAAAAGTGATTGTTGTTTGTCGTCATTTGTACTACAAAAAGGAAATATGCAATTTTAGTCCAAAAACTCATTTTTGACTTATTTGATTGATTTGAAAATTTGACGATATAATTAGGCCTTTAATTAATTATCGTTCCCACTATTTTACTTCAAACTGATAGCCCTCACCATCAATTTGGAAGATTGCAGCGCACAACCTTCTAGTGGGCAAGATCCTGAAATCCTCTAAGCCATGGACCAGCTAGGGCTGTCACCCACAACATAGATCTCTCAGGTAGGCAACTTTTGCCAATTGCATCATATGCAACTCTTGATAAGATGTCATATGCAACTCCTTGCCATGATCATCTCCATGCCTCAAGGTACTAGATCCCATCTAGATCACCTTGTTATGTCCGACCCAAAGAAAACACGATGAATATGCACCCTGCTAGGGCATACCCACACATTCATCCTTCACGCTTCCACCAGATAGACGGTGCACCACGCTAGGGCGTGCCCACACTTGGTCGATCAAGCTTTTCACGTGTGTCTCATTTGGAAGGCATCTAACACTTAATATTTTAATGAGGGATTTGGTTTTTATATACATATACATATCCAATCACCACAATACATAGTACGTAACATGCTATATCCCACAGAAAACATGCACAAATGATAATAGCGATGATTATGGCCATCCTAATGTGATTTCTTGAGCCAAAAGGAATCACGGTCATCTAGGTATACATCACATGCAACCTGTGCAAGATGAACTCTGTGCCTTGCCATCTGAGTTGATCAACTCATGATCTGCTCTCTCTGGCCGGTCGTCTGGGTGCCACCAGCCAATCAGTTGGCTCCTCCAACCGATCGGTTTGCCTGGTCATCGTGCATCTCTTCATGGCCGCCACCCGCTCGTCTCGCTCCTCGAACCAGTCATCAACCGATCGGTTCACTCCTTGAACCGATCGTCTGGAACATCAACCGATCAGTTCACGCCTTGAACCGATCGTCTCAGATGTCGTCTAGATGTCCACCGTTCTTTGACATAACAGGAAATAAAATCTATCCTAATATTCCATTTCTTAAAAGGGAAACCCTGAGTTACATTCGGGGGGGGGGTAGGAAAGAATCTCGAATTATTTCGAGTTACATCAGGAATAGGAGAAAGGGAAGATCAGTGCGCAGACCGAGATGCAAGCAACAACACACAACCATTCACATATAGGGTTTATTGGCCATAACCACACTATACATCCACCACAAAACTCGTTTAAGGGTGATGCGTATCGAGTGCATTAATAATACATATCATATATGTAATTTGAGATTTGCGGATTTAGGATTGGACATGCATAAAGCCAATATTATTCGCATCATATGCAATAAATAAAGGCAACAAACCAAAATCAATCATATCGATATTCCTAAAATATAGAACAATTGACGTGGCTCTGATACCACTGTTGGGTTTTAGGGGAGACAGAGAAGACAACGGAAACAAAAATTTTCTCCCTCAAACCCGGAACAAGGAAACGCGTCAACGTCTATATAATAGGAAATGATGGTTTGTGGAATCATACCTTGTCCCGAGGCTTGCTCGGCGACAATACCTCGCACCTTGCGCGGTCTTCAAATCCGGTCTTCTACGGTGTCTGTGCAGCTCCTGGTCACACCGGGACTGACGACTCCTGATCTCACCGGACTGTCAGATGACAGTTGTCCTCTTGAGCGGCAGAATCCTCCCGCCTCTGAAGTAGTCCACATGGACCACATGGAACTCCACACTCCTTGTCCCACAAGGAAGTGGAAGGAGTCGTACCCTCCTGTTGACGTACTAGTCGCCAACACACTCTCCTGCCTCCAGTTGCAACTGCAGTTGTCCTTCCCTTGCTGCACCTCCCTTTACGGGTAGCACTTGCTCGGGCTCTCTCTCGGTTACCAAAACTAGAGAGAACGACAACTTTGCAGAGAAACTAGTTGCACTGAGTTATGTTTTTGAGAAGCCCCCAATACCCCTATATATATAGGAGGGTCATGGAACATGGTTCTCTATCCCGGGCAATACGTGACTAAAAGCAGGAGTAGAAGGGTTCGAGATTTTCCACAAAAGCAACCAACTCGCAACCTGAACCGATCAGTTTACAAGTGAATCGGTCGGTTGGGGACCTGAACCGGTCAGTTGACCCCTCAACCGATCGATTGGGACACCTCAATCGGTCGGCTCACAAGTGAACCGGTCGGTTGGTGGTCCTGGTCGATTCCCGATTGACTTTCCTTCTTTTGTTTATAATTGGTATCGAATACCAATCCTATTTCCAATCAAATTGGAAAATTGAAATGAAAGGAAAATTCTCACCAATCCTACTTTCTCAACTTGCTCGGTTGCACCAGTTAAATCGATCGTTTCAACACTTGAAGCAATCGGTTCACCCTGGACTTGAGCCGATCGGCTCAACACTTGAGCCGACTGATTCAGCAACCTCAGCCGACCAGTTCATCACATGAACTGATCGGTTGGGAGTGCAGATTGTGCAGAATCAGTCAATTGCGATTTCAATCAATTTGATACTCCAATCAATGTATCCAACACCTTGAACACTATGATATTGAGCTATCAACTGATTGATTGTTTAATTAAACTACTAAACTCCTTTAGTAATCAATCTAAACATTGCTTGTGGACAAAACTCCTCTTCCAGGTTAAAATCCTATGTGTGTGACCTTGCAGGTCCATTTCACGTTGGCAGTGAAAGTCCATAACACTTATGACTTCACAAGCAAAGAGCGGTGCCTAGTCACACATCAGTGCTACCCAAGTGAAAGTAGAAATTTGGAGAACAACTTTCAATCCTACAATATGTGAATGGTGTTACAGTGAATGTATAATTCCTTTGTCACTGATATCCCGAATGAACTCGAGGCATGGAACAGTCATCCTGTCCACGTTCATTCACTTTCTTGATCTCAGAGTAGACTGGAAGAGATATGTATGACATCAATATCACATACTGATTCACACATTCGTGCAAGCCTTTCTCAATCCTACTCATCAAGTGGCCATGGATATCAAACTCCCTCAGGAGGGACAAATCCCCTATCTATCACTCACCCCTCAAAAGCCCCATGTGTCAAAGCCACCCAATCATCACCTTTATAACAACCAATGTTTCAGGACAACGTTTGATGATGTCAAAGTGTTCCCAATGACATGTGTTGAGTGTAGTGATTTCAAGTCTAAGAATCACATTCACCACCACCACTGTGAGTACTGGCTGTGACTACCATGTCATGGTTCCATGTGTCAAACTCACGGTGGGTTTGTCCCGTACACTTGTTCTCTAACAAGTACCTATGTGTTTGGTTTGATATCTCTATATCATGACTAATGAGATTCTGTCATCAACCAACACCACAATCTAGCCTTGTGTGTCATTGCTGTCTATCTACCTTCCACAATGACATCCGACTAGGGACATAACAAGAATGTACAAACTCTTAGCATCCGTATGATCTCATCGTTCAGGTCCTTAACCTGAAAGCATACGTCATTGAGTACTGTCATTCTCTAGACATTCGATCTGTTCTATCACTATCTCATATGACTAAACCAGAAAGAATTGGAAGCTTGCCTTTGATGTTTATCAAATCAATCTTAATGTATCCCAGCAATCATCCCATGATTGGCTCTCAGGGCATACATACCAACAGTATCTATGTGCTTGGTTTGATATCACATATCATGACTAATGAGATTTTGTCATCAACCAATACACACTCTAGTCTTTTGTGTTATTACTGTCTATTAGCCTTCTATAATAACATCTGACTAGGGACATAACAAGAATTCATATGCTCTTGAAATTTCTATGATCTCATTGTTTTGGTCCTCAACCAGAAGACATATCTCATTAGTAATATCATTCTTTAGGCATTTATTATTTTACATCATTATCTCATAACTAGATAACAAATTAATGGGAAGATTACCTTTATTAATCAAACCATTTACAAGATATGATATTACAATCATCATAAGATTGGCTCTCTGGGCATACATACCAATAGTATTAATACTTACACTTCAACATTTCATCACATTTACAACATTATATACAAGTTGTAGCTTTATCACTCGTACTCGTCTTATCACTAAAATTCTAGGGTTTTTAAGAAGTCAGCCTTAGATCAACACACCATAAGAATCATATCATTTAGTAATCTCATCATGGTGTACAAGGATTCATTAGGGCGATTCACACACATAGAAACCCTAGTTTCCATTTTAGCGTATTTCATTCATAAATCATAAGTATACATTGATTAGTTAATTTATTTTATTCAATCCTTTAACATAATCCCTAAATAGGGAATGTCGCCACCTCATACTGATGCTTATGTATATATAATATTCAATTTCAATAAGACTCAACAAAACACTTGTATAATTCATTCTAATGGAATTCAAATATGATTCTATATATGTCAATTCAATTCCGAAGTGTATCGACCATTGGGTTGATTTTTAGGCAAAATGCACATGAAAGAGCATAGTCATAATCCATAGTATTCTCCATGGATCCTCAATCAATATATCAGGAACTAATCAAGTTCCAATAAATGATAAATTATTAAAATTAGTAGAATTTGATTCCCTAATATCTTTTCAAATCACATATATAGAGATACAAGCAAGGTTTCTGATCATTTTATCCAGATAAAATCAGGCTTTCAACATGAATATAGAGCTTAGGAGGGAGAAAAATACTCACCTAAGGTGAAAAGCACCTTAAAAAGTTAGATCAAACTCTAAATTTTCGGAAAACCAATCAAACTCTAGTAATTGAATCAATTTCTTCCTCCTCTCAACTCAGAAACCCTAGAAATGGATATTAGGAGAGAGAGTGAGAAAAGGGGGTGATTTAATGTAATTTGAATCAAAATAGAAAATGCATGAAATCTTGACATGTGAGAGAAGAATCACCATGAATTCTATGCAAAGAAGCTAAACATACGTGATTTCATCATATCTCGGATAGTAAAACCCTAGATCAGCAATTCCACCACTTTCTCCTCTCAAACCCTAACTCCCTCTCTCTCTAGGATTTCATTTATCTAGATTGAATCATAGATTATTAGAGATCCTAGTGTGTTAGGTTGATCAATAGATCAATTGAGGTGCTTGCTTAATTTGCACATTGTCCCCTCACTGTACTTTCTCTTATTTCAAATGAATTTTCTGTAATTAAAATGTTACTATAAATCGTTTACTTCAGAGGTAAACTTTACTCAAAAAATAATTAAAATTAACATGTTGTTTACCATTGAGTTATAGAGCTCCACTTAAAATTTTAGATCATTTATAGCTACCAATAGATAAATACAAATCAAATACTACACTACTATATTGCAGTATGCAACATCGTCAGTTGAGTCACAAACTCGACCGACACACCTCTGTATAGAGATCAAACATCATCAAAAAATTTAAAAAATGTAATGAGATGTCTATAATAGATTTTCCCAACAACAGCTAAAATTTGAGATCAAATGGATGTAAATAAGATGATAAATTTAATTACCACATTGCTATATTTCAATGTGAATACATGATCGACTGAGTTTGTCCTGGGCAAACTCAGCCTACAAACAGATCATAGAAATATTCAAAAAATCTGATATTTTTCAATAGTGCTCAAACTTGAGTTATCCAAATTTAGACTAAATCTGAGTTGTATATAAAATACTAAAAATCATTTAGTACACCGCTATACTTATAAAATTATGTATTCATATGCCATCAAAACCCTAACTTTAACCGATTATAGTTTTGAATTCTTAAACCATAATTATGTGAATCGAAGTATGATTAAAGATTCTCATTAGATTTAAAACATCAATATTTAAATTCCATCATTAATCAAGCTTTGAACAATGAATAATATAGTTAAACATACAATCGTCCAAGTAAACCCTGATTAGATGAATAATTTGAAAACAAGTCATTACAGTTAAGGAGGGTAGGTCCACTATACTTTTTTTGTACATGCTAAATAATCTTAGGGTAAATATATTCAGGGAGACAACATTGTAATATTTAGATTAACCGACCTCTAATGGCTCTGATATCATACTGTAAAGAGTGGGGCCTGAGAAGGGATTCACTCCCTACTAAATCAAATAAAAAAGGAAACATCTCATATGCCAAACACACCATATATATTATTTTTCAAAAACATATGATAATCTAATTTATTCAAAATTATATTTCAATATACCAAATGTAGCAACATAATATACAATATCTAACTATTACAATGTTTGATATCATCATTATCCTTCACCACGTAGGCTGATACATATGAAAACTAAAACCTAGGATTAGTAGAGGGTTATCTAACCACCTCAAATCTATCTCCCCATAAGGTTCAACGACTCTAGAAGTTGTCATGGTGCAGTTTGATTTTCTCCTCCTAGATCTACACTTGGGATTGGAATCATACCCCACAAAAGGAGAAAAGTAGATGTATCAGTATAAACGTTGGTATGTACATACCAAATTGGGGATTGAACAACATTATGAAGAAAAAGATATCAGATGTAACAAGGCTTCCCATAGAAGAGGAAAGAACCATCTGAGCAGGTATCAACAAATATGCAAAATGATAATAAGGCAGTAAACAGATGAAGCTTTTAATAAAAGGATACAATTGACAGAAGAATTCTTTCCATATAACAATATTAACAAATCATGATCAATGCATGTAAATAATTATACTATTTCTATTTATGTAGGGCTGAGACCCATTAAATGTCAAGCCTAAAATATTTTGGGTGGAAAACATACACCCTGGTTGGAATACGCCCCCCCCCCTTATAAGTATATGAATAGAAACACAAAGTTATGTATATATACAAGTGGAATACACACACTCAAGAGAGAATACACATGTCCAAATATTATGAAAATACATATGTACTACTACAATAAATAAACTTAGTCTACTTACACACATAAAATGTAAAGGTAAGAATAAGTATAGTCAACTTGAAATAATAGGATGCGGTCATCCGATAATGTGGGGTCAAAAGACCCATAAATTAATATATAATTATTTCCATGATAAGATGCTTCACAGGATGACATAAGTCATGATTAAGATGAACAAGATATAAGTAAGAGTCCAACATAGATTAAGAGCTCAAAGTCATTAAGATTAGACCAGAAAAGGTCATCAAGTCAAGAAAGAGTTATCACCAAAATACCTCAAAGAGGCTTAAGAGAGAGATAGAGAGAGAGAGTAAAGAAAATAATTGTTCAATATGACTCATGGGGGATGCAACATACCTCAAGATGTTTGTCAACTTGTCAAGATACAAATCTAGATCCAAGTTAGGGTTAGAAATAGTTCCAAGCTTTGTAATATTGACGGTTGAGAACTGATCACCATGATATTACAAGTCTTTGACGGTTCATCCAAGGAACTTGAATAGGAGGATAAGGGAGAATGTTATGATTCATGTCTTATTGGTCATGTGATTCCTATGTGCGTGAAGGCCATGGGAAGCAGTTTATATATAGAACTATTTGGCTTAGGTAGGGAGAAACTTATCTATTTTTGTTTACTAAAGAAAATATACAACATATATTGTAAAAGAATAAATATTAAGCATTATTTTACAAGTTATAGGAAAGAATAACATAAAACTCTCGCTTCCCTTCCATTTATTTGTGTATATATTTTACCATATATTTCCCCTACTTTTAACAACTTGATCACCTAAATATTGACAATTATATTTGTAGTAAAGAGTCTTTAAATATCTCATTATGTATTTATTTAGTCAACAAAAATAGGTATAATATGTTAATGTACAATTGTGTATGATATACATATTGAATTCCTTTTTCTATTATTCATTTATCGACCTTCTATATACTTTTATTGCAAAAAGACTTCCTCATAATATTTGTCTTGCCACATTAGTGTCATTGAAAACATGTATACCAATTTTATTTCTAAAAGACATCTATTTTATTAATATTAAGTTAGATCCAAATTTCTAAATGCGAGGCAACCATATATATTTCTAATATATTTTTCTTAATTATTTGTGGAGTAGATAGATGCCAAAACTAATTATTATAGACACATGAATTTCAAATCAAAAGGGTGTAAATATTATCCGTCAAACCATCTTCCTTTTATTTTTTGTTTTTAATGATTTTATGAGGTAATAGTGAGGTTTACTAACAAAATCATTTCATCAAGATTATTATTATTTCTTATTTGAGTTATCAGATTGATTATATAAATTTTATAATATTTATTTGTTTCCAAACAAATATATAATTGAGTTAACATACTTGTTTCCTTTATGATATGTTAATGTGATTTTTTTTCATTTACTTATTATTTTAAACATTAAGTAGAGAGATTTTAGTTCTTTATAGTTTGTTCTAATTTAATAAAATATCTCACATAATCCACATTGTTGCAATTACATCATCATATTTGGAAAGTAAATACACATTTAGATTTTCCATCATGATAAATTTTCCATAGATTTAACATGAATGTACACTATTATTTCCCTTTGCATTACACCATAATTTTATTTATTACAACTTCACATAAATTATATATGTATAATCCATAAAAGTTGGTCAACATTATATATTAGATGTTTAATATGTTAACCTTATCTTTCATTTTTTTAAGGAATTTGAGGCATTTAGCAACACTCAGAAGATGTGAAAATTGGCCTACAAACAAACTACAATGTGAGGAGTCTAATTTTGTCATTAATTTTTACATTTTGGGAATGCCTACTATTTTCATTAATAACATGAACTTTACATTATATTCTCTCTCCTAAACTAAACTAGGATAGATAAGATTGTCTAATTAATGTGGAATTTCACACATAGACTACATTTAGTATGTTAAATTCAAATTTGGGAATAATTTTCACTTTTGAAATCATTAAATATATTATTTATTTTTTTTGGAAAAAAATTGCATTTCTTTCTAAATGAAGTTAAGATAGTTATTATCATTCAAACAATGTGAAACTTAGCCCCCAAGTTAACAGGGAACCAAAAATACATTTTTATCATTATATTTGGTTTTTGGAATTTCTTTTTGTGAGTTATATCACCATTATGGTTTGGACAATTTATCTACATATATATTGATTATCTTCAATTAGAGTCTCATTAATTTCACATTGCTACAAAAATAGTTATATATTATTATTATTATGCACAAATTCAAGATTTCACACAGTTAACATATTTGGGTTAATTTCGTATTCATTTAAACAATAGAAAATTATTAATATATATGGACATTTAATTACCAATTGTTACTTCAAATCATATTATACATTTAAATTTAACCATTATGTGAGTATTAGTTATCAAAGGAAATACATGTAACATATATGCAAATATTTACTTTATTATATAAACGTGTGTGGTTTTTTAATGAAACCAATCTCACAATATTACTAGTATGGAACAATATAAGATTCTATGTTTTGATTTGTTACAAGAAGGGTTATAACTACAACGTCTAAGGCATCTACTAATGTATTTTATAATTATATATTTCTCTTAGACCAATATCTTTTTATGTATTTTACTTACTATCTAGACTATTGGACTAAACTTACTGATAATACTAAATTGAAAGCTTTAGTTATTGATTATCCTTCTCTTCGAGTTTCTCATAGCCCATTAACATATACCATTTCTCGCATATTCAAATAGAAATAATTATTGATGATTCATTCACTCTCATTCAATATTTCTTATAAGAGAAGGACCCCTAGTTTGAGAGAGTGTCATTTCTGATAAACTCAAAATAGCATAACGACTTTTTCATTTCATTGAGAGGGATCTAAACTACACTTTATACATCACACAAGCGATAATTTGTATGTCTATAAAATATTCAACTAGAAACCCTCATCATCGCAATAATTCATTCAATCATTCCTTTACTATTGAATAAGATTATTATGCTTTTTAGAATCATATTAAATTGTGTTTCCTTTACTGATATTTGGCTTTTCACATAATAAATGTTTCATTAATTATAATTTTCAGTTAGTTAAGATTTCAAATATGATCTGATATGTTTAGTTCAATCTCTAGTTACATATGTAACACCATATTAGTATCTATCTAGGTTTTAGCTAAATTGTTTTTCTGATTCCCAAAAGTTTTGAAATTTTGAACTTCTAAAAAAATCTCAAATAAATTTTAAATTCGATATTCATGATAGATGCATGTGTGTATCCATTTAATCATGTAATTACTCACTCACCTTAATTTGTGTGTCTTTGATTTTATATCCCAGGAAAAGAATCATTTGGTCTCCAGTTGGATTAGTTCATCAAGAATAGATGGTTCACGTTATGAACATAACAATTTAAGTCAAGAAGGCAATTTCTAAACCCCTCTTTGGTCCAACCTGAGAGTAAAAATGTAGAAGAAAAGAATAAGTAATAATAGTTAGATCATTAGCTACATAGTTTTTAGCTGTAATGGAATAAAAGTTGGTAGAGCATTCACATACTTAGATTTAACCTAAATATAACAAACAATCCATTATTCTTCTTATTCTTGAAAAATTTTCCCTCAATTGCCTACGAGATCACCCTAAGATAAAACTGAGGACTTGGGATTGGTATCATAAGTTAAGTAAGCTACAAAAAAAATTTATCTATCAAAATTATTTTTAGCTTGGTCATATATCGTTTTACCCTTAACCGAACATCTTGTTTCCTGATATTTACTGACTCTTGACAAAATAACGGATATGTTAATTGTTTTACCCACTAATTGAGATCCAAAAATTCTAAATATTTAATATGTTGTATACAATATATTTTTGGACCTAAAATTGATTTTTATGTAATTTGGAATCGACTATACAATACTATATTCATATAATTAGTAACTAATCAATTCATTTTGAATAATATGTTTGGATGAATATTTACTAAGGAAACTCAACTATCAAATAGATCTATAAATCACACACAAATTTTGAAATTTTTATTCTAAACTATATTGAAGTTATCTAAAAAATATCAAAATTTCAAGGTAATTTTAATTACAAATAAAAATCATTTATTTCACTTTTATATTTAGCACAAACTATATGTCTTTATTAATATGCTATAAGTTTATGGAAGTTTGTGCATAGAGCTTCACCAATCTAGAAACTTTACATTAACAACCTTAAAAATTAAATATTATAAATAAATTAAACAACTAAAATTTGAACTTAAAGCTTCATAACTATGAATAACTATTAAGTAGGAGTAGAGTCATTACAACAACATTCAACCTTATTTTAGCAATGATATAAAAGTTTGGATATCTTTGCTCTTAAATCACATGTGTCTAGTATCGAATAGGTTGCATTGCTCTTAAATTACTCAATAGGGTATCCCAAAACCTTGTCTTTTAGTGTAAGGACTTTTCTCATTACATTGGGATTTCAATGTCCACCTGAAGTGTTGGTTGTGTAGGTGTTGTTTGTGTTGTCATTGTGATCATATTCTCACAATGTTTTTAGTATGGTTATTCTTCCAACTGTATAACGTGTCACAAAAGGTCTCTAACCTTTAGTTATGGCCATGAAATCATGCATACATTTATACACAAAGAGAGGGTAACTCATTGTTACCCTACAACCACACTATATGTAAATAGACAATAAGAAGGAAAATCATTCAAAAATTCCATATTTGTAGAATTTTTTGTGAACAAACAAAAATATTAGATATCATGTGTGCTTTACTCATTGGAATAATATCCTTATGAATAATTAAGATATATTATTCATTCACTTATTAGTCTAATAAAATTTTCTTTGACTGTAAACATGAGATATTCCTAAAATGGTATTATATTCTCCCACATTCTAGTGATATGTTATGAAATGTCATAACCAATCCTCAACACATGTGAGCCTTTTGGTCAATTGTCTCAAACGAAGATCAAGAATTTAGATATGTGGTATGAGTTTAAGATTGAAGGATTTAAAAGACTTAATTTTAGACACTTCATATGAAATCAATGAGGGGATATGCATGGCGATTGAGGAATATATGCATATTTTAAAAGAGGTGGTGGCCATACATTGGTTCTCTAGGTTTTGGGTCAAAGGTAGACTTTAGTGAGGAGATGAGGAAATCCCATTAGGGACTATTCAGCTCTAATGATAAGCACTCTTGGTACTTGTATGGAGAAATCATACTTAATTGTATGACCTCTATAGGCAGAGATAGCATGTTTTTTTGGGAAACACATTGTCATATGGAGAAATAGATACATGTATGGATTTGGCACTTATACAATTAGATGTACATGGGATGACGTAGAAAACCACATAATCTTATAAGTACAAACATCATAAAAATGATATTTTACATTTTAACTATTAATCAATCTTTTTATTTGTATAATACTAATATTTATAATAGTAGAGGGCAAATGGGCCCTAAGGGAAGACAACACATATTGATTGAATATTGATGTCAATAATTGTTAAGGAAAATATTTTTGTATGGATGTTGTTAAGAATATATTCATGTTGGGAATGTGAAAAAAATGATCGTGTTTAAGTGATTAAGTTAGATATTAGTGATCACAATGCATGTAAAGAAAGATTACTTCATCTAAACATTTGAAATGAAATACATTCTAATTTTATTCATTGGTGACCATGAAAATTTGATCGAATCATTTTCAATCTCTTAAGGTGCCACTCATATTGTGATCTTGAGATTATAGGAAAACGTGTGACATTTCCAAAGGTGGTAAAATAAAATATTCGTCATGCTCTCAGGTAAAAAGGAGTAGTTCATAATTTGAAATTTTCAAAATAGAGAAGTGGTCAAAGGAGAAAAAGGATTGATGCAACACAACTTTACGTAAAGGGTAAGAAACCTGAGTCACATGATGAAATAAACATCATCTACAACTAAAAATCTACATCAAAAGACAACAAGATGGTGACAACAAAGATTATATATATATATATATATATATATATATATATATATATATATATATATATATATATGCATCAGTGTGTTTGTGTGTGTGGGAAAAGAATAGTTTCCCTAGACAGAAATGGTTATTATTAAAAATATGCAAAATAGAACAACTAGATAATAAAACCAATGCAGGAAGGGGGAGGGGATAATAGGATAGTCAATAAACCCAACATATTTCACTTGTCTAGTATTTCTTGTGCTTAAATGCAAAAAACTGACAACACTAGTTAAGTTGTTAGGATGAACTCTAAAAGTGCTTCATTTGTCAAAAAAAATATAATGTGGTTGGTGTACAACTGAAAATGCATAAAAAGAAACCAAACATGATTGTGTTACCCCACTCCAAAACCAAAACATAAGAATACCCTATGACCAAGTATATCACAACAAGAAAAATTAATACCAAAATAATGAATAAATCTTAACTAACATCAGTCGGAAGAATATATGAAAATCCCAAATGACTATCAATTAT